>JALDNG010000042.1:1455000-1615000 GCA_024349245.1 Neodontobutis hainanensis | reverse complement strand
TGTAAGAAATTGAAACCAAAACTCAAAATTTACACATTGTGTAAATCAGATATACAGTAGCATATTGTCTTAGAGCACTCTAATGACAATCAAAATATAGAGAATATTTCCACACATAACACAGTTTTTACCTTAACTTATTATGGTCCCATCAATTTGTACAATATGATCGACTCCACAAATGGAGCCCCAAACCTCTTCAAAAATTTCATTAACATGATTCTTCACATCTTTTCATCTAGATCAGGGGTGCTCACACTTTTTCAACATGCGAGCTATTTATAAAATGAAGTCAAAAGGATCTACCCACAACAAAATTGCCTTTTGCGATCGACTGGTAGATTGCGATCAACGTATTGAGCACCCCTGATCTAGAGTATGCAGCTTCTTTGCTAGTTTCCTTCTGAAGCTGTCCATGCTGAAGAGTAATGAATGTACATTTTGTTTTAATTTGGAGAACATGTTTTGACTAATGATGTGTGTGGCTCATAATACAGGAATCATTCACGCATGTCAGTAATCCTTTAAATCTGATTAATTTGAACAAATAGTTAAACAGTTTCAGCTTCAACAAACAATCGACAGGGTGGATTGTTTCAAAGAGAAATACTCTTGCATTATTAATTACTATAAACAAAGGCTCCAACTAATTATATTTAGTCAGTCATAAGTAGGTCAAATAGAAACCTGTCAGACTTTTAAGATTAATTTGGCAGTTGACTAAAAGCTGATAATAAACCATAAAGTCTGTGTTTTACACATACACATCTGCTGCCTTACACACACCTTTTATTATGACAACTAATGATTTATTAATCATGTGGATGTGTAAATTGGGCATAAAAAACATGTTTTTTTAAAGCATGAAACCTGGGATGTGTACCCTCTTTGAAGTGTAGTAATAAACAAGCTGCTGGAGTCAAGTTAACGAGTTGCTGTCCAGAGATGATCAAAACATCCATCGGTGAAGTTAAATTGACACTTACATGAGATTTCTGATTGTGCTTAACAACAACAAGTGTACCTCAAAGGCTCTGACACTTTTATGTTTGGATTGGAAAAATACATCAGTGTAGTCTTAAAAGCTTTGGGCACCGATGCTGTTAACAAACAAGTCGTTAGCCGACAGTGAGATGTCTTACTCGTTAAAAAAAGAAATGCAAACAGAGAAATATTTCAGGTCAGGTTGCTAAAAAATAAATAAATACAGAAATTGACATACTTTAACTGCTCAAAACAAACTTAAATTGATTTTCTCCCTCCTACAAAAGCAATGTTCACCTATTGACTGTTTTTACATATTCATACTTATTTTTTTTTTATACATTCACACTTGTTTTCTGCGTTTCATTTCCATACAGTGCTTTCACATTTATTGCCCACAATTATTTATCAGAGTTGGCAGTACTAAAAGACTTTTTGAATGTCGTGTCTTGCCCCAAAGATTAACAATTCACCAAGCAGCTTATTAGAGCAATTCATCAAATCAGCGGGCAGTGCTGATTAAATCAACTCGGTAATAAATGGAATGATCTAAAGCCTTCAGACGCTCAGAGCCTTCAGCCCACCTGCCCGATTAAAAGGCAATTTATCCATTGGCTTTCCATGGAGCCGCAAAAAAAAGTGAAGAAAAAAAAAATGCTGTGTTTTCATGATGGCACAAACCACAGTTTAGTAATGAAGGATACCTCTACACTATCTTGCCCCGTGATGAAAATGAATGTGTCTTGTAACCCACTGGCTTTGTACACGATTTTAGGCTTACCATAGTAAAACTTACAGCACGACCCTTTAATAATTCATTTAGCCTTTTCTGGGCGGGTTTATAATGCAGGACTAAGATATAGACTCTAGGACCACTCTAGGAACAGAAGTGCATGTGTGAGGAAGCAGCAGAGGTTGCCCTACAGTGAAATGTGTGACCTTTATTTCCCCTGCATGTTCAGAGGTGAGGCTGACTGCTCAGTCTTCTCAGTATGTAAACCTAAACTCTGTTCTGAATGGTAAATCACTGCTAAATAAGAGCCATAAATAGAAAAAGAAAAGGTTAACTACATGCAGTATTTCGTCATGGACTGTAAACAAGGACATAGTCACCTTGATCAAAATAGCATATATGCAATATTTGTAATTTAAATATTGTGGAGAAAAAATTTAGCTTAGTGTGTAAAGGATATAATGATGCATCAGAGTTATTCACTCCAGAAGTGAGCATCATACCTCAAAGAAATTTGACTTATTACCTTTGTTTTACTTCATTTATGATGCTTCACCAAACAAACGTCATCGACACAATAACACAAGTAAATACAGCAGTGCTTAGAATGATCATCATGTATTTTGGAAGAGATGGTGAAGAGTTAAAGTGCATGCTAATAGAGTGCAGGGTAACCTGTTTGTCAGTTGTTTTGGTCTCTTGCGACAATGGTATAAATAATTCAGGTTTAACGTTAGCTTTTAAAGACTAAGAGGACTACATGAATGCAGGATTACTCCAATCGGAGCTTAGCTGGCTTAATAATTTGTTTCCCCTCCAGTGCAGTAACACTTGGACAAAGTAGTCCAATTAAACAGCCCGGTCGGGTTGTACATGTAAAGGTAGTGACTTTGTCCTAGTAGGGGGAGTTCAGAAAAACATTCCAAATCCATTTGATTTGTGCTTTTAAACGTCTGCTACACACTTTAGTCAGTTTTGTAAACATTCATGCATAAATGCTGACTTAGTATCACTGCACAACATCTTTCCTGCTGTTAGTGACAGCAGCGATAGCCCCTGTTAGCCTGTTTGCTCACAAGCTCTGGCCTGCTAATGGCAAGGGAATTGAGAATAAACCAGAGCGACTCTCAATATGTTGTGAAAAAATAAACATCCTTCATATAGTGCCTGTCAGCACCAGTAAACTTTCTAAAACATGTGTGTCGGTAAATGATTGGCAGTCTGTTTAGCAGAAGGTCCGGACCCCACAGTATTCAATAAACAGAAGCTGCAGATGTATGACTTGGCAGGTGGTGAGCTGTCAGTCACACCACTTAAACTATAATTGACAAAAACAAAATAAAAAAACACCAGATGACCTGTGATAGGATCTAAATAATGGATAGTGACAAGAGGACTCACAGAAAGTTTTTAGAACGAGTCTTCTAAAGCCAGGGATTTTATAAACATCCTTCAGCTGAAAGCCACAAATCACTCAATAACTGGCTTCATTGTTACAGTCCTGAAGAATACCACATGATAGAGCAGATTGTGATGAAAATAGAAAATAAATCAAATGTATTTAATTGCTTATTGCTAATTTGGTTATTATTAAATACTTTTTTTCCCCCAAAATATGTTTTATAAATAACGTTTCAAAAAAAATTGATTCCGACGTAGCTTTTATGCTGTTGAACTTGTAATATATTTTGCCTAACAACTTTATATTCTTTCTAATTTCTATTAGCAATAGCAACTGGCTTCACTTTAGCTTAGACCCAATGCAAGATTTTACAAAGCCTCTCAATTGTTGACAATAAAATGCCAAAATAATAAAGTGAGGGAAAATAATATTTCAGAAGTGATTTTTTTTTACATAATCAATGTATATATTTTGACTTTACAAGACAAGTTCTAGAATCACCTAAATCAAGGTTTAATTTCTTGTACTGTACTGGGACCTGATCAGGAGCTTGGATCTCTTTGGAGCATCGTTAAAATACAGTCCTAAACATATTAGTGCTGCTATTATTTACATTCTTCATCTCTGCCTGGGTCTAGAGCAGGGGTGCTCACACTAATTCAACAGGCGAGCTACTTATAAAATGACCAAGTCAAAATGATCTACCCACTGCAAAAATGCAAAACATATATTTACAAATATATTTTCTTTATATGTACAATGTGGATGTACCTTGTAAAACCGTATGAGCCAATATTGCACAACACAACATAATTAACTATGTACATTCTCTGATGACTTGCACTGAATTGAATCAGCCAGGGATGCATAGTCAGGACAGTAGCTGCTGACAGATGAGGCAAACACACGTCCAAAACGTCATTGTGAAAAAAAAGTCCTCCCCTCATTCTGTATGAAAGCGATAACTTTTTCTCTTCTTACTTGGTCCAGCTCCCACACTTATTTTTATACCCTGTCTTAAGTTTAAGAGAAAAAAAACGAGGTTTAAAAATTGTAGGCAACTTGCTGAAGCTTGTTAGTCTTGCAGCATTTAGCGACGTTGTTGCACATGCGCAGTGACCTAAGCGTCAGAAAAATTCAGACGTCACCTGACTGGCTGCCCTGTGTGTCAGTCAAGTGATTGAATGGATGGTTGGCTGACATCCTTTTTTTTTTGTATGTCTTGTTATTGACCAATACTACCTTTGCGATCAACCGATCTAGAGACAGGTGTGACACGTGTCTGAGACCCTCTGCTTTCCACGCATTACCATGATCCAGAGCCTGTTTTGAAGCTAAAGTGAAGTGTCCATGTGATTGAGACCAATTAACTACCGCAAACAACGAGGACGGCTTTACTTGATGTGAGTAAAAGAAAAATCTGTGATGTTTCTTCTGTTTGTAGTCCACTACCAAATTAAAATAGTCTAAAACACTGAAGTTTTTATAAAATACTCCACTTTTTTCTCTTGTGTTGATACAGAGCGTGTGCAGACATTTGTTTTGTGCAGAGGATTTGCACAATTAAAATGGTCACACATAAAACCTAACATAAAAATCCTTATTCTGCCAAAATAATGATATTTTTTAATCTGGAATTAAGTGACTTTGTTTGTAAA
This sequence comes from Neodontobutis hainanensis, assembly GCA_024349245.1. Taxonomy (NCBI): domain Eukaryota; kingdom Metazoa; phylum Chordata; class Actinopteri; order Gobiiformes; family Odontobutidae; genus Neodontobutis; species Neodontobutis hainanensis. Next base: position 1,610,223 of record JALDNG010000042.1, on the reverse strand, counting down.
TAAATGGTTGATAAGAAACTATTGACTTAGTATTTTCCTAATAATCTCCTCATCCCATATTAAAAAAGGAAGGGCTTAACAATAAATTAAACACTAAAAGAAAATAGTGCATGACGTCACATTCCAATGACTAAAAAATAAAAAAATAATAAAAGTAATTTAAATTTAATGATAATAATTGGCACTGCTCTGGAGGAAAGCCTTGGTTAAAAGCAAAACCCACGTCACACACAAATCCACAATGAGCTTCCGTCTCCACCAGAAACAAGCATTTTGATCCAGAAGATAGGGCCTATTCTGTTTGTAGAATAACTTTGGCCTTTTTCTCTGTATCCTAAATGTATCCTTTCCCTGTTGCTCTTTCACACAGTTCTCTGGCAGAGGTCACACTTTTTTTTGTTTCGGATTCATTGCACTTTGTTTACCACATCATCAAGCGCCAAACTGACTAAATGAGTTGCCACCTTCATGTGTGAATGTAAATGAGCCAGTCTGCAGGGAAAGCTTTAGCTAACCTCGATTCATCATTTGCTTTGTTTGTGCTAAAGTGTGTTTCTGACTTACTGCCTGACACATGGCCAGCCTTGTCTGACTGGCTTGTGTGTCCCCTGCTCTGGAAAGTAAAACTGGGTAATGTTTGCAACCCAGCAAGCATCAGATGGCTCGTGATGAATAGTCCATTAAGTATAAACTTGTTCCAGGAATGACCAGTGAATGAACGAGGAGAGGATGGTTGTTGGGAAGAAAAAAGGCCTTCATTTTCTAGCAGCTAATTATCTAGTCTGTGCCATTTCCATTCTCCAGATAGCTGTGTGATTAAAGGGTTTGGTCAATCAAACAGATAACAGGGATTAGAACGGAGAGGATGGCACAGACAAACACGACAAAGCTGCAAATTGAGAAGGGTGTCTGCTCATAAGGTACAGTTTTAAATATTGCTATTTTCTGAATTATTTTCTGAAAGTATGCTTGTTCAGAAATAACACTCTCTGAACACTTTGATCAATTTCTAAATGTGAAGAATAAATAAGGCTTGACTTAATTTTTCAACATAAAGCTGAGCTGAGCTGAACTTTTTGACAGGAACATTCTACATAAGTTCTATTGTTATCACACATTATTTTTCAATGTGGATGACGTGTTTAAAAGTTTTTACTTGCAAAATGGTGTATTCCTAAAGCAATTCAGCATCCTTTCTGTCAAACATTAACATTTAAAGGTATAGTTAGAGTTTTAGTGTATTCTAACATTGTAGCCTCAGTTTATTTTTATTTATTTTTTCATTTCAGGTACTTCTGGCATGTTGGTAGAGTGGTTGCTGCTCCTGCCTTACAATTAAAAGGTTGTGGGATTGTTCCATAGTGAATGTGGCACTGGTGTATGAATGTGGTTGGTGGTGGTTGTAGAGGCTGTGGGAGTTGCATGGTAAGTAAAAAAGTGCTAAATACCTTGTTTTAAAAAATGTTTAATTTGGTAATCGGCACAAGGCACAAGGTCTATATAAAAAAATAGCAACAACACAACGAACACAACAGAACAACCATATTATCATTTTGGTACGAGAAAGAATATATCAGTAAAAGGAGTCCTAATGTTAAAACTGAACTCAGAAGGGAACACAGTACAGGAAAAAAAACAGACACATCTTAAACTACATTATGTCTTACACTACCCACACCTGAAACTGTTGTCAGCTGGCAGCAATAAAAGTACCTGCTGTGTGTGTCACTGTGGTGCTGTAAACTGATGTGTGACTGACGCTGTCACTCATCTGTTGTAATCACCTCAGGAGCAAAACATGACTAATGCAGGTATAACAATATTGATTTGCATGGTTTATTTTGAAATAAATTATAGTTATGACTACCATATACTATTTATTGAATACAATTTTTGCTCTGATAAGTCAGCAGCTTAGGGAACTGATTTAATCCCAGCTCAGCAGGGACTCTCTGACTGGTTACTCCCTAGAGGCATTCGTCCAATGGGAACACAAAAGGTCAGGTTAAAACTCAAGCGCAGCGACACTGAAACAAGGTAGCATGTTAGCGCGTACACAAACAAAGAGCATATAGTGAGCCACCCAGACAGAAAGCATGAAATATTAATGACCTGGTTCACACCGGAGCAGCGCAGGTCCAGAGGAGGAATGGCCTACAAAGGAGATGAATAATCTGCAGGGTGAGGTGCCGCCTACGCATAAACACACTGGTCTCCCTGCAGGACGCTAATGGAGATGTTTAGCTCCAGTGTGCGCCTGGTGGGACAACTGTGTTTATCTAATTTACAATATCTCGACAACAGTGATGACATGCCATTATTTCTGCTATACCCATATGTGATTAGTCTGATATACATAAACACCATCAACGCCATCAATGCACAATCAGGGCATGATGGGAAAAGTAGTGATATCTCAGGTAATGTCAGGTAGATATTAGCGATCCTAGTCAACAATGTCGATTCAGTTTTTACAATTTTTTTTTTTTGATTTTAGTTTTTGTGGTCTTTGCTCTCTGGGACACATTTGCACTGTGTAGACTAAAAGCATTTTGATTTTTTTTATTATTGTTACAAAAGTAACTCCTGCTGACTCATTTTGGAAATATCACATTTAATGATTCATTTTATTGATGAGTGTGTGCAACATCTCAAATGTCATGAATGAGTGGTGATATGACACTGAGACAGAAAGAGGTCTATTCTGTTCTTGATATTGGGTTTGGTCAAACATATGTTTTTGGTCTTTATCACAGACACAATTCCATGCAACAAATTCTCAAACCTGTGGAGAGCTGAATTTCTACTTCAACAATAAAAGTCTCTGTGGAACATTCCGATAATTGTGGTCCGGCTTAATGTCATCGACATTAACATTACAAGTTACATTACAATTATTTTATGTCTAAAAAAATAATTTAGGGCAAAACCAGAAGAGATGAGGTAATTATGACCATTTATCAGTCAAACACTAAGAGGACACTGATGGAAAAGTACATTCACTTTTGCTTACAGTGTATTATAAATGCAACAGTGACCCTGTGACATGGCTTCTCTACAGACCTGGACCTGAACTGGATTTGAATATATTTCTCAGTTAAACATTCATTTATTACCCCATATACATTTTGGTATGGGGCAGTTTTGCTGTTTTGTTTTGTTTTTATATATAGTCCGTGTAGACAATTTAATCAGCAGAATATATTTAGTCCTCCATTAGCACTACAACAATGCCTTGATACATTGTGTATACTCTATCCTAAGCAGAAACAGTCAGTTTCATCTTGTAGAGGTAATGGAGTGTCCCTCTGCAAGTGCACAGCCTTCATACAACCAACACTGCCCGGTTACACAGAGCACAATCACACACAAACATATTGCCATGTGAAGGTCAAGAAGGTAAATATAATTGTATTTTATTGTTTCTGTGTTGGCCCTTTACTTACCAGAAACTACAAGGGTAAGAGGTTGTCTTTTACAATTCCCACTTACATCATATATGTGCTGTGTGCTTGTGTCAAACCTTGATAAAGTAATGCATAGTGATAAGTGTGCGCTGGTCACTGGAATATGAAGGACATGATTTGACCAGCAAGCTGCCGCCACTTCTGTTTTCCATTACAGAGAACAAGAGCACGAGAGGTTCAAGGAGACACAGCCTTTTCTATTACTCAGGACCACAATTTGAAAACATTGACGGCTCTACACCTCACCTCACCTCACACCTCACCCATACTAATATTTCCTACACTCATTTCACAATGCAGATATCAATGGGGCTTTAAAGTCTGTGTCCCTTTGGACTTTGTGTGCTGTGTCACAATAAATCCTTGCAGTGTACCTCAAAGTGCTTCCTGTTTTAGCCGCAGTCGATGGCAGGCTGCCATCTTTTGAGCTGCCTTCACTGCAGCTTCAACATTACACAACGGAAAGGTACTTGAAGTAAAACATTTAGTAGCTGGAGAGAAATGAGATGAAATTAGAAAAAAAAAGGTTGACTGGGAGGATAGATTTACCCACTGTGCAACCGGAATAGAGCGCTCTAATTAAGACAAATGGACAACAGCGTGGAGGTGTGCGAACGAGAGGACAGTGAATTTATCTAACCCATCTTTGCCCTTTTACAGTACCTCACCACTTCTTCTCTATCCACATCCTGTTTTACTCATGCAGATCTTTTTTTTTATTCTTAAAGTGAATATAGAACAAGGCACTTCCCATCTCCCCATTGTCACACATTTAGGATCTATAAATCATGTATGTCCAAGCTCTTTGTTAAACGAGACTATACAATGGAAGCCGTTGTGAAATTCATGCAGCTTCCATTTGTTCTGAATGTCACTGGGCTAATACTACGGGGATTTTTTTTAAGGATTATACAAAATTGCAAACAAAATAATTTTATTCTATTTGCTAAAATCTCTTTTGTGAAATTACTGAACAGTTCCTTCTCATTTCTGACATCGTGATACAGTGCAGAGATTGACAAGTCCAGCATGAAAGAAACATGTCAGGAATTCAGTGACACTTTATTTATGAGGGCATTATATTTTGCAGGAAGAAATATAAATGTGAATAATAAGATATCAATGGATTACAATAAATACAATAAAATGACTCTGCCAATAATGAGCATTTAAAAAAGGGGAAGGAAATGGAAAAGAATGAATATAATTTACAAGTTTGTCTGGCGAGTACACAGAAGAAAGGAGAAAAGGAAGGAGCTGAAAGACGAAGATGGGAACATGCCAAACAAAGGATTTTGACATTAGGTAAACCAAACTTAAATACATTGTTGTTAACTAAAAACTAAAAATAAACCAGATTTATTAACAGGCACTTGCATTAGAAAACAACCTTGGAACGCAATCAGAATTATTTTGCCCAAAATAAACATTTTGATAAAAATTGGTAGAAAATACAAAAATTGTCAAGATGAGATGTTTTAGTTGGAAATATTCAATTGGCAAATTATTTTAACACACTAAAAACAGAATGAGACCGCAGTAGCCCAAACGTGGACTGGCACTAAGTGAGAGTGGAAAAGTCACTGCTAACAGAATATTATTTTAATGCACCACAATAAAAGGAAACACACATAAATACTAAACTATGAAAAGTAGTAAATCAAACACATTTCTTACTGACTGCGTTGTAGATAAACATGTGCTAAATTGAACATTACTAATTGTATTAGCTGACCTACTGTACAAAGTAGTCTTTAGTGTGTAAATGGTTTTAGTAGAAAAGCACTCTTCCTCTCAAATAATGTTGGAAAATGTACTTTAACCCTCTGTACTAGTGGCTTGTCTTATGACCTGTGTCACTGTGGGACTGACTTCTTGGGTCTTAGCAAGCTTTTTGTTTAGAAAATCACAAGGTTAGTAAGAATATGGTTATGCATATAGGGCAAAAGATACTTTTTTGGGCTGAAAAGTACATTGTAAATTTTATTCTCCTTAGTGGCTTTCTCTAGTTCTCACTTTTCCCATACCCCTCCCATCTGTCTGAATGAACTTTGAATGCCTCTTCTCATTTGTAATTCATTTTGTATAAAAGCACACAGTACAGTGTTCAGATTTGCTATTCTGTCGACCCACAGCGACATTCAAAATGTTGCTCTACTTTTATTATACTTCTCATTTATTTTCTTCATCTGTGTTTGATGAGGTTTTCTACAAATAAAACAGCTTGGTCAACAAAAGTTTTTTATTAGTGCTTAAAAAAACCTGTGGTCAAAATATGCTGCATTAATTTTTCAGATAATGGAAAGAGAACAAATTGTTTTCTTTCCCCAAAGGAACATTTTGCAAATGCCTTTTAAAGCAGCTTGGCTAGCCTTGTTGATCTCCTTTCCAATGCCCTCCAGTTAAATTGAATATTTTTATTGAAATAACATTTTCCAATGATGAGAAAAATATCTTTCTCCAGAAGAAACGGATGGCACATGCTACAAATAGCCCATGTAACCAGTTCTATTTCCGGACACACATGACTCCCGCCTGCCCTAAATCCTGTCTGTCGTTTGGACATACACTCCAGCTTGTGGCTAATATCGCTTTATCACACAATTTGATTTTTGATCTGCATTGACAGACAATTATTCTGCACTCGGAGATGAGTGCTGAACTGTTTTGAAGAAGCGTTGTAATTGGTTAATGAGTCGGAAAGGGAAAGCTTCTTGATCTCATTTCCAGTGCTTAATTAACCTTGGATTTGGAGATTTCCCCCGGTGCTGGGGACAAGGCGGGGTTACCTCACTCATTCCTCTGTGTCTTTGTCCCCCAGTCTCCCCTACAATGACAAAAGGATGCCGAGCTGTTTTTACATGTCCTTCTGGCGGAAATAAGCCTTAATTGACTGATTAACAGCTGTAACTGCACCACAATTATCCGCAGATGGTTTTGGACTCACACATTAGACTGATGTACATAAAAAAAATCTGCTTCTTACTGTAATATTTATTTTACTCCCAGCGACTAGTCTAACATAACATTACACTAGAAAGCATTTTTATGTTGCTGCGCCTTCATGCAGAATCTTACACAGGTGCCAACAATCCAAGGACATTTGAAAATCAGCTGGAAGTCGTGTTTTATCTGCAGTGTTTTAGCTTCCTATCAGATGTTAATGAGAACCATCAGTTTCTCAAACTTACAAGACGATAGTGTATTAAAAAAATAACAAATTTTGAACATTTAGATTCTACAATGGTGCCTGGGATATGTTCACAAAGCTCATCTGTGTGTAACAATTAAGTGCAAGAAACATGGAAAAAAGTAACAAACAGTAAAGCGTAACTTTATTGTTACAATAAAGTTACGCTTTACTGTTTGTTACTTTAAAACACATAGCTTCCACATTAATTATTAAAATATGTACTTGCAAAATGGTTTAATGGACACTATTTTACAGTGAGTGACCAGGAACACAATCTTTAAAAAAGGATAGAAGATTGATGTTAAGACGTAACAGCGCCATATGAGTAACATTGTTGTCGAGCTGGAGAATACAAAGTCTAAACTATGAGTAATTGTGTAAAGGCGGCTGTCCTACCAGCTCTTTCCATTGTGCACCTCCACTGCTTTCGGTGTAACATTTAAGAGCAGAATCAAGTGATATAAATAGCAGCGCTGCTCTTCCCCTCTCCCGCTCCGGCTCTCTCCGCGGGCCAGCCCAGTTCTCCGGCCCCGGGGGTATGAACCCAGTTCTGACAGAATTGATCTGTTTCCTCGTCTGCCCCCTCTGTCCGTCGACACTCCAGGGCCCATCGAGACTCCCACCCGACACCCTGCCTCCACAGCCGGCCGTGCACCTGCCCTCCTTCCTGTCCTCCCTCCGCTTCCTTCCATCTGGCCCTGCACCGATCCCTCCCCTGAAGATTTGTCTCTTGCTAAAAAGAACGCCTAGTTTACATTCAATTTTTAACATCTTCAAATGTTTGAGATTTTGGATTGATTAAATAGCACTCTTTCACAACTAATGTTCTCTATATGTTTTCATTTTCTGATGTTTGTGTTATTCACAAAAAAATGTATTCAATTTCACCATTTAGACCCCAAATCTGCTGCTACAGGGACATTTTGCAGCACAAAACATTTTCTGATAGCGCAATCTTATGTTGTATTACATTATATAGATGTCATTGGGTTTGCTTTCCTTTTGCTGATAGATTTCATTTTTGGAAAAATCTTTTTCATCTGGTTGCAGGCTTTTGTATTTTATGTAAATTGCAGATTATGTTTAGCTGACCACCATCTCTCCAGATGGAAGAGAATAGACACTGTTGTTTTTTAGGCAGGCCGGAGATCATGTCTTTTGTTCTCTCCACATTTCCACTGAGCTTTCAGACCATCCAAATGAACCGAATGGAAACAGTTAGGGACTGAATGACTCTTTTCATCCTCACAAGTAACACTGTAGACATTATTTATCCAATTCACTCAATTCACTTTATTTGCCATTTGCAGTATAAAACCACATTGGAAGAAAATGTGCCAGAAGCTCAAAGTGCAAAGTACAAAGTCAGACATATAAAAGACATAACATAAAACAGACAAGCAAGTGCCACATAAAAGCTCAAAAGTAAAATTCTGTATTAAAAATCAGACATAAATATAAAGTGCCTAGTTTAAAGTGCTTTGTTTAAAGTGATTACAGCTTGGGGAAAGAAACTGTTTAAATGGCGATCAGTAGTACATTTGATCGATCGATACCTTCTCCCTGAGGGAAGCATCTTAAAAAAAGTCCTTGCAGGATGGCCTGAGGCATCGTTAGCAAGTTTTAAAGCACGATTCAAGAGTCTAGCTTTATATGTAGCCTCCAGGAGTGGCAAAGTGCAGCCAATGATCCCGCTGGCTGAGCGAACCACTTTGTTCAGAGACTTCTTTTCTTTCAAGGTGAGATTACCAAACCACAAAGTAATACAATTAGTTAAAACACTCTCAATTACGCAATAGTAAAAATTTAAAAGGATCTTAGTATTTTGAGTAAACTCTCGAAGCCTACGTAAAAAGAAGAGGCGCTGTCTCGCTTTCTTAGCAATGCTAGTCGTATTTGAGCTCCATTTCAAGTCAAGAGAAAGAGTCACACCCAAAAATTTACATTTCTCAATAATCTGCACATCAGAATCATCGATGGTAATAGGCAACTGATTCCTATTATGACAAAAATCGATAACAAGTTCACATGTTTTTGAAGTGTTCAAAAGCAAGTTGTTTTTTTTACTCCATTGAACAACATTCTCCACTTCTTTACGATACTGAGATTTATGTTTTTAAAATGTTAATGCTCCATGATGATACCTAAAAAAATCTGTTTTGTTGAAGCATCTGGCTTGTGTTCCTTCCTTTTCTGTTTTTTAGTGTAGTCCTTTAGAGTTTAGTGGTGCGGCAGGTGAGGCGGCGTGCACCTGTGACCACCTTCAGATTTATTCCAGTTCATTTGCTCCTCAGTGCGGCCCTCTGTGTCCCTCTTTCCACATCGCCAGCTGATGTTGACTCTTCTGACCACTTGTGAACCTTCTGTCCTGCTTTTATTCTGCCAGCTAAGCTTTCTCTTCTACTCCCACATCCTTGCCCAATCCCTACCTTTTCCTTTCCTTCCTCCTATCCTCATCCCTCCATCTGAAGCAGAGCCATATGGCCAGGTGCGTTCTGGCCCTGCCCAGCACTCACACTTGTTTAAATTCACAGCCCGCAGGTCATTGTTGCGCTGGGACGACTCACAGACACATGGCTACGGACAAAGGACAGGAGAAAATCTGAAAACCCAGCGATGGAAGCTAAAGCAAAACAGGAAACACAGAGTTATGATTAAATATAGTTTTCCCGATATGACTCATGTTGTAGTTTTGTTGTGACATTCAGAATCGACAGAAGGTGGGATCACATGACTGAAACAGGTGGTAGCTTGACACTGAAATAATGAAGTGGAGGCTAAACGTGTGGTGCAATCATTTGTATTCATTTCCATGACCTAGATACAGTTTGTAAAGGCTTAAGAGTCAGTCTGTGAATGAAAAACAAAACGGTGACCTCAGATGACGTTCAGGGTAAAATCAAATGGTGGAGATAACTCATTACAATTAAATATACAAATGAGTAACGTTTCAAAGTCTGTAAATGACTTAGACTTGTTGTTTAATGAATAACTGTAAGTGACAAACTGATGGATTTAAACACACCTTCATTCCCGCTGTGGTCACCAACCTTTTAGAGCTCATGGCCTATTACCTCGGAAAGATTTACCTACTAAATCAGCCTGAAGAAGCCCACACTGTTCCACTTCAACAGCTTTTATTTAGGCTACTCGAAATACAATAGAAGCTTTTATTTAACTCATACATCACAAAAAAAAAAAAGCCGTCTGGTTGAATTTCACATCTTGGCCTTGATTACAGACAACATAAAAAAACTGATACATTGATTTTAATTAGCAGCAGTTTAATTTAGAGCACTATAATTAATATGACTGTTTTGTAAAACATAATGTAATACTGCTTTTGTAAACAAATAAAGAACATAATCCATACTTTTACAGTGAATAAAAAAGTACAAGTGATGTTCTTATGTTAAGTACTTATGGCAACATAATTCTTGGTCAGCCCTGTTAAATGTCCACTGCACTGAAGTTAAGTGTGTAAAAGGTTTACTATCAGAACAAAGTTATCTTACTCACATATTAATTTATATAGAAGCCACTGCAGAGCTTCAGAAATGTATTTAAAACTGGTGTTGAGGAAGACAATGTTCATATTTCTGTAAGGTATTTTACTCGAGTCCTTTGTTCAAAGTTATCTGCTTCAGAATGACGTGCATAATTTCTACACTTTAAATGAAGCTGTTGCCAAACCTTGTGCATGAGTACAATTAATGCTTAAATATTGAAGTGTGTTGTTGGTTTTGATTGTGATTATTCTTCAGCTTAGATGCACATAGGGGAAATAGTTGATGTGCAATGAAAGTAAAACAAAGATTATTGTATAATGCTGTAATTGTATTTTTTGTCCTTGTATTTGTCATTGAATATTAAGAAAAAAGTTGATTTGTTATACATGGGTCAGAGGAATTGTGACATTGCTGTGACAAAAATGCCAAGTGACTAGAACTGCAAAATTCCCAGTCTAATTAATGGACTTGAATTAGATAATTGCAAGTAAGAAAAATATCCAGTGGGAGTAGTATTTGAAAGCCAGAGCTGAGGAGTGGCAGGTCTGGTGATCGGTGAAGAGAAGAAGAGTTGCTCAAAAAGGAGGAGCGGAGTGAGCGGGCATTAAAAGAGAAGAGGTGTGAAATTGAAACCAATAAATCCAGAACAGATTCCTGAGTTGTGGGAGCCTCGGTGACTGTAATGCATGGCCTCTCCAGTGTTCTCTTTTTAATTTGAGCTGAGCCCTTTGTTGTCGCAGCAGACCGCAGCTTGCCAAACACTGTGTTCAATGACAGTCAGTCTGCCGCTACAACCCGGCCTCACACACCAATGAGACCAGAACATTCATACTTCCTGGCTGGAAAAAGAAAGAAAAACAATAATTCACATTTTAAAACTGGCTGGTCTTTTATGGCTTTTTTCATCATTTTGGTAAGTTATGTTCTTTAATATGCCCCACAGTAAAAAGACAAGCTACTGTGCGTCATAACATTTTGTAAAAAAGCTCTTCAGCCTCCAGTGTGACGTATTATACACACTATGTCAAAAGAAAAAAAAATGCATGAATGCAAAAAGCATTTGGATAATTTGCATAAATAAGTACATGTCACATTTAAACAATGCATATAAATGATGACTTTGTATGCAATAATGCTATGGACACATCACGTATATTATCAATTTCCCACCTCAATAACACTTTTGTTACTCCATTTATGGGATAAATACAAGATCACTTCAAAAACCAAAAAAACACAAAACTAAAAATCTGCGTGAGAAAACTACAGCTCATAATCAGGCCATAATGAATACTGCCACAGTAGATGGACAAACAGTTCTTAATATCTGCGTAATCATTTTTTTAAATTTAAATGTATATGGCTGGAAACCATCTTCCCATAAAGCCAAAAAAAAAAAACATATAGATATAAGAAATAAACATTACTGAGTCCAAGATTTTATTTTTTACCTTTAATCTTGAAAGAATAAACTTTGTAAAGTGGTGCAGCATTAGCATTGATTTAGCGCTTAACAGTAAATTATTTCTAAAGCTTAAAACAAAGTTAATGTTTTCTGACAGACAAGTGTGACTGATGCAAATTTGGGAACCGGGGACTGCTTTTTTGTAATTGTAAAAAAGTATAAGACACTTTTTTTGTATAATTTTTTGGTTTAAACATACTGAGGCAATTTTCTCTGAGGTGAAGCACCATGATTAAACGTTCAAGCTAATTAAACATGTTGAATTTTGTGTTAATTAGAGCAGATTTTAAAGCTGTTTTCATCACATGTAATGTTCCTTTACACCGCTCTGAGAGTCTCGCTTTGTGCAGCTGCAAATTCTGTAACATTTTAAACAAATAACCATCATGAGTAATAAAACCAAATATAAATCCTGGAATAATGCATTAATGGAGTCGGCCTTATATCTTGACATTGCAGAGGATTTATCCGGGTGAGCGCTGTAAGTGGGAACGCATTTTCGCCGCTTGAAAATGTCATCACTTTGGCAACGTCACTTTTTCGATTTAAATCCTTTCAGATGATGTATGAATGCATTGCTGCAACATGGCACACGCTAATTGACATATTCTGCGGATATTTTCGCCACTCACCCACTCAAGATGTGGAATACCAAATCCCGAGTCAACCCCCCTTCATACCCTTCTACCCTTTTGCCCCCGCCTCATCTCTTTGTACCATCAGCAAAGTACAGCCATAAGATTCTTATATACTTTAGCCACGCCAAATATGCTTGTTAATATTCCCCATCTGGCCATCTCTTAAAAAATCTGATAAATGATAGCTGGGCCCACCGCTGACAGTGGGCTCTGGCCAGCATACATCAGAGTCCAAAGCCCCCTCCTGCTTTATAGCGCGCTATTAGAAGGAAGCAGCTCCAAGGCAACAAACCATACATAGCAAATGTGCCTCTTTAGTAATATGATAATTTATAAAAGGCACGGAGTGAGTGAATATTCCGCACAATTCCCTCACATAGTTTGCGTTTAATAGATGGTGTGCCGGCTCTCCTCAGGACTGCAGCGAATGTGGGAGCTCCTGGGGATGATGGAGCGAAGGCCGACCTCCGCCTGGCAGCTTTTAATAACTAATGAAAATACTGCAGGGGAAATTTGCAAAGAGAGGATTAGGGAGCGAGACTGAAAAGAAAGGAAGACACTGACTGATAAAAGGAAGAACCTCAGGTGGCAACTAGAGGGAGAAGCGGGGACTAGACTAGACTCTATAAGGAACCCACTCTATGAAACTTTAATATAGTAAGACTTGAGATGATGTTACAACCCAACATTTGCACAGAAATATGACAGGGATTTTTTGAGCTATTGGTTTAGAAGAGGGAGGTTGGTTGGATGGGACATAAACCTTGGACCTATAATAGAATAACTTTTAACACGTTAGTTTAGGTCCTTTCTTGTAAATTAAAAAAAAAAAAAAAAAATGCTTCAAGTTACTATTTTAATCATGGTTTGTTGACTTTCCTTTTTTCACCAATGGTCTATCTCCACTCACCTTTCTATGTTTAGAAGGTTCTGTCTTTAAAAATGCAACGTTGCACAAGCCAACTCAGCTAGTCCAATCTTCTGACAGGTGACTAAGCTCCAAATGTCTAAAATGTTATGACCTGAAAAGGTGATTTAAATGTTTGGCTTGGATCTAAAATCCATTTTTTTCTAATGGAACATAACAAAACGCAGGATGTCAAGTGTTTACATAAATGGACAATACAGTGGGTCAAAAGTGCATATACGAAAACTCATGTTTGACTCCCAGCTCAAGCCTTTTTGCGTAATGTTAATCTGACTGTATCTTTCTAAAAAAGCATAAAAGCCAGAAGGTATGTAAAACAAATGTTTGGTATGGCAATATGAGACATTCTTTTATTTCCTTTAAATATATACATGTGTGATTAGGTCACAATAAGCAATAAGGTTGCAGTATACTGCCATGTTCTCAGCATGCCTTGCTTCCACACCCATTGTTCTTCTCGGTTTGAGTCACGTTTTGTTCTGTTTAAGATCAGCTCAGGTCTTGGTCTCTATGTGGCGTCTCTTTGTCTTGCTTTAATAACGCAGGCCCCCCGCCGAGTCTTGTATCTGAACGGCAGAGAAACGCTCGGCAGTGCACATCAAACGCTCAGGAGGACAATGATGTGCGTGTGATGGCGTGTGCATGAAGAGAGTAGTACCAGTATGTACATGAAGGAAAGCTTTCATGTGAGAATGTGGGACTGTTTATCAGACAAACAAAAGCTGAAATTCATTAGCATTTGTCATGGACTGTTGTCTTTTAATGACATCATCATAAAGACTGAATGTTTTTTTGCATACTGCCTATTTTTATACCAGTTAAGGCATCTTTCCGCTCTGGCAAAAGCCACAGACTGTTCCATCTGCAGGCAGAAGGCCTATTTAACCAGCTCTTAAATTCAGCTGGGATTTTCTAAAAGACATATTGACAGCAGATACAGGATGTCCAGTAAAGGGTTGGTCACTGAGGGAATACTGTGGAAATGCATCATAGACACTAATAAAAACACAAGCTGGGATAAAGCTGTGACAGTGTTCAGTGGCAAACCGGCAGCTCTTCAAATACTCACATTTAAGACACACAAAATCTAGGAACAAATTTGTGATTTGTGACACTCATTTAGACCAAGGCAGATCTTCTTTATTAATTAAGAACAGTTTCTACTTAGTCAGTTTCGAAGCAATAGGGGATTATATGTGGGGGGGTCACATGTTTTCACAGGCTTCATAACACATAACACTTGTGTATTTGTAGCTATTTACTGTTGAGCTGCTGATGATAAGGTTATGCAAACTCCTCTCAGTCGGCTGTTGCTGGAGCTGAGCAGCGGTGTGGGGGACTGCAGTGTGCTATGGACTCCTGAGGGACGAGACAGACCCAGAAAGACATTATCACCTTTCTGCCAAAGCACAAGAATTGAATGAATTATTTACGTTACACCAGGCGAACCCACAGACAGCTCCAAAACCCAACTGCACAGGATTGAGTTAGGGAACCTGGAGGCCAGGGGCCAGCTGGGGAGCCAGGCAAAATCATTCAGGCTCCTGAGGTAACGAGCATGGGGAAATTAAATGACAAAAAACAAAAAAGAGGTGTATGATCAGGGGAATAAAGCTCACATTCCTACACAGATTCAAAAAAACGCTTATGTGTGAACACGCATGCATTTACAAGGACTATCACACGCTCACATGTACGCAACGTAATAAATCCTCATAGGAATACACATTTACAAGCCCTGTCTCTAATTTACACACCTTTCCAATGAACACACTTGCCTGAAACACACAAGCAGAAATCTAAGAATACATATAACATGTGACGCACACACTTTTGCACACACTCCACTATCATCAATCTCTTGCATCAGAGCCGTTCGCCCCATGAGTCCGTGGCTCTGTTTTTGGCTCTGTCTCCATGCAGGTAGGAGGTCTCCTGATACTCACCACTGGGGCAGAACACTCCACATTAATGCAACATACTCCCCCATTAAGAAGCCTAGTGTGCTTCTGTTCCTCCGCCACTGCTCCACAGTCCACCTTTGAAACCCAGGCCGGTCGCTGCATGAAGAACTACTACACCTCCAAGACTGATGGTGAATCACAGCCGGCCTCTGCCACTGTCTTTGAATAAGACATTACATGTATTGTTTGTGGTCTGCTGTGTTGTCTTCCAAACACAGACTGACTCACAAGCTGGTGAAGATTTTATGATGTTTTATGACCACACTCAATTTCCCGATGGGAATTTGGAGGGATTTCTTTTTTCTTTTGCACACTGGCCTATCTTCAAAGCTCTCCCAGCCAAAGCAAACATCAGTGATTCCAATAGAGGAGGCACAAACAGGGGGTTGCACAGACTCAACTGATAACCTATCAATGCTTCTACCAAGAACTAAGATCTTTAAGCCAGTCTTCAAAATGAAGTTCAGCTGCCCACAACTTATCAGACAAATAATTGTAGCCTTAATTGTTGTCTCAAGTAACAGAACTTTTTATGTTCATACATCTGATACAGTCTGCTCAGTTGAACTGCTCTGCTTTAATATTGTTAATATTCTACATGCCCATTATTATTTCAAATCAAAAGTCCTGGGGTTAGTTTAGAGTGTGTACTCAAAGGCTTTGTGTGGTGTTACATCACTGCACAACACACTCCACGAACAAAATTCTATCATTTTAAAACATTTATGTGTGGGGCCTTTAATATGTTAAACACCTTTTATGGTAAATGATGTGCACATTTATAATTCTTTTTTGCACCCTTCTCGGGCACCCAAAGCACTTTACATCGTGCTTCCACTCACACACACTCACACCTGGAGCAGACAGAGAGGGGGCTGCCATACTCACAGCCTTCTCCGACCACCACCAAACTGACCTCTACACTCACACACACTCATACACCAGAGCTACGGACACTGGAGGCAAGGTGGGGTAAGTGTCTTGCCCAAGGACACTACAACAGTATGAACAGAGGAGAAGAAATCAAACCATGGTCAAGTGTTTAAATGTGCTGTATATTGTGAAGTAATGAACAACTGAAGTCAAAAATATTTCCAAAATTATGGTCATTCACTATGATTTTACTTAGTTTGTATGTTGTTCTATCTTAATGTCTAGTGCAGCAGTGCCAAAATGGAAATGTCAGTGGTCCATGGGCCAAATGCAAAAATCTTTTTGCATGTATTGAGAAAAAAAAAACTCTTCTTCCCAGGTTTGTTTAAAATGTGGCCACTGCCTCTGCCTCCATGTTGTTCTGACGAGGTAGCACCTGATTAGAAGCCACATATTTGTATGTTTAATACAGTGCTTTTAAAAATCCCTGAAAATAGGAGTAATTGTGGACTCACCAAATGTGGAGATGTGAACAAACCTACCTCATTTGCCATATAGTTACCTGGGTTTTTTTCTTTAATCTTCAAAGTTAATGTGAGCCCCATGAGTAAGTATATGAGTATATATTTGGCTCCTCTTCAGTGGAACAGGTCAGTATGCTCGACTGGCATAACAGATTAAAGCAGTGACTGCTTTTTAAGTCACAAAAAATGAGGATCTCTGGCGGGCCAAATCAAATCTCTTGGAGGACCAATATTGGCCTCCGGGCCTCACTTTGTGCACCGCTGGTCTAATGTATAACTTGCATAGTGCCATAAAATACTAACATAATAAAGTTGTGAATGTGGAGGACTTAATACAGTTTGTTGATAATTTGATCCCTAACCCAATAACAACTGTTATGTAAAGAAATTGTCAACAATGAAGATAAAACTGTAATGTAAACATCACATGTGACATGTAATTTCACATTCACTTTTTACTGTCTTTGGTTGTAGATTAAATTCAATAACGTGGCACTAAGTTTTCCTTTTTATATTTAATGCAAATCAAGTTAACTTTATGAATGAGTTGGACACCATTGGTGGAGAGTATCCCTAACCCCAAACGCCTTTGATCTGTGATTAAAAGAACAAAGCTGTCTTTTATGTCAGTACTTCCTCTTAATTCTCTCCAATTAAAACTGTTTAAACTTTCTTTGGGCCTGCTCTGCACTAAAAGCTTATATAAGCGTTAAACTCTGGGCAGGTGTTTGCCAAGCTCAACCCCCTGTGCTCTCCATTCAAAGACGCTCCACCCGCTTTCTCCTCACCTCAGATGAAGAGCGTCCAGAGGAAACGGGGTCGTGAGTAGTTAAGGCAAGAGAACGCGGCCGGCTCCACAGCTGAGTCCTCGTCCTGCTTTCAGGACTATTCCCAGATTGGCTCCAACATCTCCACTGCACTTTACTGCCAAAGAACTAAGAACTAGCAAAAACTTTCTGTACAACTTTGTGGGAAACTTCCATTGCATAAATTGTAATGTGAATATTACATTTTTAATGACAAGGAAAATTTGAACTATGAGATAATTAATAAAGCACTTTGTGTAAACTTTTACACTAATGTATACAGTATTTTACACAGTTACAGTTAATCAAACGTTTAAAGTTAATGGGTCCTTTAGGTTGGAGAAGTGTGATTCTGTGATTTTAGAAGACTACCTCCACAGCTGGTCATGAAGCTGATTGATGTGTCTGGTCTCCTGGAATCCCATAAATGTATCATACTTGAAATGGTCTCATAACCACATTACAATTTCTTTTATTACAATATTTAGTCGTCATTTTATGACTACAATACTATGTAGATATATTGTGGAAATTGCAGGCATAAGACTAAACATGCCAGCAGCAGAAAAAGAAGAACTTACTGCATTTCCAGCAAGCTTTACAAAATTCTTGCAACATTCTTCTTTTATTTATTTGTTTAATTGAGGCACGCATGTATAGGTCTATTGGCAACGCTTAAGTGTCCCTAGTGAATGAAGACCCCCTCACAAAAAAAATGTGAATAAATAAATAAAAATATACATCAGCCGTTTTAAAATAAAAGCAACAATTGATGCACATTAAAACAATCATGCACACAAAAATACAAAACAATATAAAACATATCTTATTTGAAGCGGGACACTACTCATATCTTCTATTCATGCAAGTTTCCAAGATGATTTTTTTAAACTCTAGTGAGCCTTTTTTTTACAGGGTTTTAGTTTTAGCTCAAGAAATTACTCTTCAATATGCAAGCTCCCTATATTGTGCATTAAATGTTGAAGAGCCATGAAAATAGTGTATAAAGAATGGCTCTGTAGTTTTCTACACTTTATCATTCCTGAAGCTGTTCTGTTAATGTAGGTCCCAGAGTGAGCCTGAGTCCGGCTGCAGAGCAGGAGCGAGCCGCTGGTACAGCTCAGGCATTTTGTTCACTACAGCTGAGTCTCCGTCCTGCTTTCAGCCCTATTCCCAGACCAGGCCTGCCTACTCTGCTGCACTCCCTGCCTGCCTATGATTTGTGGAGCCCACTGGGGAAGAAGCTAGCTCTCCCATAGGTTAAAATCTGCAAACAATGAGCCCTGTGTCCGTGACGGATGGCCTACATCCCTCCCCATTTGTCTGCGCTTTATCCCCATCTCTGAATCAATTGTTAAACCCCAAAGTTTGCTTAACATGCAGTCCCTGTGTTCCTACAGGAAAAAAAAAAGGTGGAGGGAGCAGAAAATAGAGGCGAGGAAGAGAACGGCATCGAGAAAGAGATCAATGTTGTCCCGAAGTGGAAGAGGATGAGAGGGACTTTCAGCGTGACTTTCAGGGTCCTAATTAGGGACAGGACAGCCAGCTACCTCTCTCTGTGACATTTAGCTGGACATACTTGATAAATGTCACACTGCTGGATACAGCCACGACAAATGGATGCATCAACAACGGCTTAATAACCTTTACTGATAGTCCTGCCAGGAATTCAAATTCTTTATGTGCTCTGCCTTGCATCCCTAAAACCCTCGGCCCTAATCATCAGCGCTGTGTGCGGAGCTTGGAGGCGTCTGTGTGTGTGTTTGTGTTTGTGTGGCTTCACCAAATGAAGTGCTGTCGAGCTGTAAGAAGAGCGTGCGTCTCCGTGCGCGTACGCTGACAGTGGGTGCTGGTGCCAAATGATGTTGGCCAGGATAGCGCCAGTGAGAGGGAGACCTTTGTAAGCAATCAAAGGAAATGGAGAGCTGTAGACCTCCCTCGTATCTTTTCCAACTTGTATCTCTGCTCGACTTGGAGGAGCTAACTGAATTAATCAGCTCCCAAGACATTAACAATTGCAAAAGAAGAGGCAGAACATTGAGCCATTTCCCAGTAATAAGATCATTCAGGAAATAAATGTCACACTCATAATGTGTATACAAGGCATTCATAATGAAATCATTATAAGTGGGGCAAACAATGTTAGAGAGTCTGCAAACCCTCAGTGGTGTTTTTAGGACTTAATACCAACGAGTCTGTCAGTTTTTACTCCATTTTTAATGAAGAACAACACTAAACGCTGCCTGTGTCTCAGTCTCTGGAAATGTTTGGGTCCCATTTGGAAGTTGTAGTTGGTGTCTGATGAGAAGAGACATACTAGCACTAGATTTGATGAGTTATAAATGTTTGTGTCATCATGAATTGACAAGACATATCCAGGCCAAAATAACAAGTAAGGAGCATTCACTCATCTGGTTAATTATTAATAGATGATGGGCTCAATATTTGTGCAGATTTTTTTGTAAATAAAAATTTTCCAGTCCATTAAAAAATAATATTCTTGTCCACTCAGGTATGAAATATAAGCACTTTCCACATCTGTTTCGTGGAGGTGTGAAGAATCAGGGTGTGCACAACTCACAAAATGGAAAAATTTAAATCCCCCCACACAGTGTCTGATTTGCAATGTTGAGATTAATCTTCCTTTTAATTGCAGGATAATACAGATTAAGATAAAATGTGAAAATTTTAGTTGGTCTCCAAAAATAAAAAATAAAAAACACGGCTCCTATAAGTGGTTTTAAGACTTGTTTCCAAACTCTTTACTATGTTGTTTTTAAATCTTGTGGGCTGTAGGAAGGAAAGTCTGTGATGCTTATGTCCAAAACTGCAACTTTTATGCATGGTCTTGTACCGCTGAAGAATATTTGTGTATTTATTTAAAAATGATTGTTAAGTGCAACAGATGCAGCAATGCGTGAGAGTGAGAGTGATACTTTTTTGAGGTGAATCCCAGTCCTATAGGGGTATTCTTGTACATGTTTTTGGCTGGTGTGGAACAATATTAGCACTATTTGTGAGGTAAAAGTGTAAACCACCACCAAACACTGAAAAAGAAAAAAATCATCTCCATTGCTGCATTGTTTGAATTTGTTTATTTCATTTTTTGGACCATCTGCTCTGCATTGCTTAAGCGAAGAAACATGTGTAAACTTTAGGTCAAGTTTTGTTCATACTGTATATTACAATTAATGCAAATATTGCTGCCCAAAGTGCTATGCCTTAAATTTCAGTGTAAATTATTATAAATCAAACAAACTGGAGATGAAATATAAGTAGAACACACTCCGAAAAACTTAAGAAATCTTTCTTTGTGTTTTTTTAATTGAGCTCAAGAAATGCTGATTGAATATAGATGAGGAGCCCAAACAAAATGTTCCTTAACAAAAATATCTGTGTATGTATGAACTTGGCCTAAGTGTGCACCGTAAACCCTTTAAGTTTTTTTTTTCCCTCACTTCTTTTGTGATAATTTTGCTTAGGCCAGTGATTAAATTTAAAAGAACAAACCCCAAATGGACATGCTTTTCTTTTGAAGTCTGTCTTTGATATGAATAATACATACATAGATTTAGATTTATGCTCATGAAAAAGCATTTATCTGATTCAAATTAAGTGTCTAAATATATACACTGTGGTTTGTTGCAGATTCTTTCATGTGCGACGTGCTCTCCTTGGACCCGGAGCTCCTGAGTGATTATGTGTTAGTGTGCTTGTAGTGTACCTGCCGTAAGAACAGTGTCTATTCACACCTGCTTATGCATATGTGTGTGTAGTATGTTGAAAATCATGCAACCCTAGCTGCTGTGTGGTGGCTAATTGCCTCTCCTGAGGAATAATTAGGTGACAAAAGCAAACGTAATGGTGCCTCGGCTATGGGAAAAGATATATGTTATATGTTGTGTGTGCTTCACGGTGCCGTGTCATTTGTTTGCAGTAAAGATTTTGCCGGTGGTAAGGATAGGAGGACAGAAGAGGCCGTACATTTGGAAGGCCAGAACCTGGAGAAACAAAGATGGTGCAACAATTAATTACAGCTAATTAGATGTATCCGTTATATTTACTGGGCCAACGATAAATCAAACAGCCAGGCTATTTTTGTCCTAAAAGACTTGTAACTAAGAGGCAGCGAGCGAGTGTGTGTGTGAATATGCAGATGAGTGTGTTTTTTTTGGGGCTTGTGTTTACGGCTGTCACTTTGTACCAGCCGTGTGTGTGTCTTTGTGTAAACTGCTATTTACTGTTTGCTTTCCAGGTGTTGGGAGCTGGGTCGCCGCGGACTCCCTCCTCTTAGATTAATAATCCATTAGTAATCCATTTCACTAATGAGCACTCAGCGGAGAGTCGGGACCGAGGAGGGGCACGGAGACGGTCAAGGGAAGCCAAGTGCATAATTAATGTCTCAGCCAATCACATGTGCTATTACGCCCGCCTCCACCATGAATGAGATGTCACCTGTCCAGTGAAATGCATCTGTTACTTTATAATCTTTGAGCATTCGGGAACCAAGTAATTACCAAAGTGGCTAAATGACAGAGCAGGGTAACTTTATAGACCCTTGTGTTGTCTTAGGCCTCCTTCAAACCTGGCATTAAAATCCAGAGTCATCTGATTTAATGTGGCCAGCTTTTATGCAAGGTGTCCGCAATGTGTTATTAGATCGAACACGAGAACAAATGTGGAGGTGGGTCGGAGCAGTCTGAATTTATTCAGATCTCTGTGGAGGTCCACATCACAAGGGGTGGATGGGAATGCAACTTGGCTCAAGTTGGCTTCATTAATAAAGCAGTTAAAGCTCCACTACCCAATTTTCTCTTTGCCGTCTCTGCCTCAGACTCCACTCACATCCAAAAGCAGATTACTAATACAAAATACTAATACATTCCACCAAACTCATCGTTAAACATTACATAATTGAACAGACAGTATTCATCCATGTTTTACGTTGCCTCCCTTTTTCTCATGTTCCCTCATGTTTTTCTTTTTTGTGTTGTTTCTCTGTGTTAAAAGACAAATCCAGCGCTGAATATAAATATTCTATGTTTTATCGGCAGCTGTTAAACTTCCTGGATGATATGATGGTATGTAGACCAATGAGAGCACTCCTTTTTCAAGCATGTGATTTTGGTGAGAATGTGATTGGTCAGTGTTTTCTGTGTCAGGGTAGAGGTTCTTATTTCCCTCAACTAGAAGAAAAAACAAACAGGTACAGTTTGATTAATGTTGTGCATACCTGTGGCTTAAAATTAACTCTCTGAAGAAAGGCATAATTTTAACAAATTAACACTTTGTGAAGGTTTATATATGAAGAAGGAGAGTGACAATTATTCCAATGCAACACAGCAGTTATAAGAAGACTAGCTTATAATTATGTAAAATGAACAAATGAGGAATAAACAAAAATGCATATGACATTACCAGGACACAGAACAAGAAAAAAGATACAATTAGACGTGCACAATATAAATACAAGACATCTTATTAAGCTCATTGTCTAAGACGGCTTTAGCTGCAATCATTTTACTCATAATTTGCAGCAAATCAGTTCTATTCATTATCGGGGTTCGATGTTACCAGTGAATGACTTTATTCAAGATTTTTAATTTAGGAGGGGCAGATTTCTCTTTCTTGGTAGAGTGCCTACATATATATGTGAGACCTGGGTTTCTCGGGTTATTTGCCAAATGTCACTCCCTCTTTCTTACCCTTTTTCCTGTCTGTCTACTGTCCTTTAGAATAAAGGCAGCGCTAAGACATGTTTGTTTACCCTGGTAATCCTTATGCTTCAGAAATGTAGTCATACACTCACAAAGTGTGCATTGTCATTTTAAAGTAATGTGTTTTTAACACAGAGATTACACACACAGTTTAGGATCACACAGGGTTAAGGATTCCCCGGCTTCATAGCTCCACTGATTCAATAAATATGTGGCTGTCACATGGTGATGAGCCAGGCGCTGTTTGTGTGCTTCTTTAATATAACTTTGCCGAGGATTGTGGCACCAAAAAGCTGTTACGAGGTCTGGCACATCAAAATGAGCTGGTAAACACTGAAGAAACCTTGTGCCCACCGCCAATCCAACACGACTACACCAATCTAGAGCCTGTGTTTCAAGCTTAAACACAAGATTTCCCCTGTGCCTCCCCTGGCTTCCCGGCGGATCCTCGCTCCCCCCGTTTAGCAGTCAGAACATGATGGAAGCTGACAAAAGAGCCTGTTAAAAATTGAACAGCGTAAGTGGGAAAATGTGGTAGGAGGGTCTATTGTTACCTCCACCCACATTCATGGCTGAAAACTGACACCCTGTTCTCCTCTCAGTCCCTGCACACCTCCTCTCTCCTTGTGCGCTCGCCTCCCCAGGGGAAGCCCACATCCCGCTCATTCGATTGCCCCGCATGATGGATGTGCAGTGTGAGGAATGGGCCGTCCCGGGGGCCATGGCGTCGTTTCTGGGTTAAACAGTATCCTATATCAAACCCCTCTATACCGTCACAAGCAGGAAGCCTGTTTACTGGGCCGGGAAAGCACCGCAATCCATTTCTTGTCAGGCCGTCTGGCGGATGCAACAGAAACTTGGACAGCTGCAGCTTTGGGGAGAATTGTGAGATGGAGGCAGCAATAAATTTAGCAAATGAATTTAATAATTCACTCAATTTACAGGAATTGATATCAAACAAGTTAGATGTGCCTAATTTGTTGTAAGTAGAGTGCCATTTTATCCAATTGACAATTGACAACTGAGCAAGAGATATGTTTTAATTTTTAACATTATGTATATTTCATCTCAGATCAGTATAATTTAAGGGCATATCCTTAAATTCATGAAACTCTTGTGAAGTTACTTGATTTTTTAGCTGTAACATAAAAGCACAGAAAAGTGTTTTGCTTTTACCCATTTAACAGATGCTCACAATATGAATTCTTCTTTGATGTTTTGTATTCAAATGTGTTTTTTGAGTTTAGAAAGTGATTAATAGTTAATGAAATTTCATAACATTATATTTGTTGTAACAGTGTCATTTTTGGATTTAATGACACATTACTTAAAGCTCCCAATAAAATAAGTTATATTAAGAAATTAACTAGTAAATGTAAAATAAATAAATAAAACGCAAAGTCATCATTGAAAAAAACATTCCTTTTCAATATTTTTTTATTGGAAAATGTTGCTTAATGACACGTTTAGTGGCTTTTTATTTCTGAAGTGTTTAAATAGTTTAGTTAGTATTATTTTTTTGTTTGTTTGTTTTTCAAGTAATTACTCCTGTAAGTTTTTTGTTCTAGTATTCTGTGTTGCTGTTGTTGAGCAATAACAATATGACTTTTCTCAATTGAACTCCCAATAAAAGAACAGGTAACAGAGGGAGACTTTCCCAGCAGCTCAGTGCTGTGAACGCCTCCTGTTAATAACAACGTTTCAATAAAAGGAAAGTCACATCATGAGTTGTTATGGAAGTGCACTGTCTAAGTCTAAGATCATTTTCCACCCTTTGATATCCCACTGCATTCTGGGAAATAAACCGAGGAATCAATTCTTTTCTAAACTCCTCTCAACAATGGCGGGATTGTCTTTATAGGAAAAGCATGTTTGAATACTGTATCATTCATCACATGCTGCTTATGTGCGGTGCACACGTGTCACTACGGTGAGTGTTCACATGTACGTAGTGGCCTGTCATGTGTTCCTGCCCCTGTCAGTGTGTTTCTGCGAGATAAGAGTGCTGTTGCAGGCCGTGTGCAGCCTTCAACCGGGGCGGGGAGTGATTAGAGGAATCTCTTATTCTCCGCAGGGCCCCCAATGCACTCTGTGCCGGCAACGCAACACCTTTAATGTTGCCGCTAACGTACTAAGCTCCGTTGGCAGCTGATTTTATCTCACTTTGAAAGAAGAATCTGAGAAAGTCTAAACCATCATTTTGAGCTGAAAGGAAGAAAGAAATGGAAGCAATAGCTCTGCAGGTAAACTCAGCAAATAGTCTGCTTCTTTTGAATGTTCTATAGTTAAACAAAAGGCCTTAAAGAGCCCCCATTTGTCTGCAATGTACACTGCATTGTGGATTTTAATTTATTGTTGGTGCAGTGATGGCGACAAAGGCCTTCTTTTAGAGGCAGTGCCCATTTAAAGAGATTGATGATGAGAAATATCATTTTAGCCTGTAACAAACAGGAATGTACCTCATCAGCCCTCGCACATATATTACATTATAAATACAACACAATACTTCAAATAAATAAATGGATTGCAATAGATAAAATAAGATTAGTGATGTCTGCAAGGATTTCTTTCAAAAGGGTAGAGTAAACAGAACAGCTCACCATTTATAGACTTCTGTCTGAAGAGCACAAGAAAGAAAAGAATAGAGGGGTCAAAGAAGCTCAAAGGTAGTGTGGTAGTGCCAGATCATTACAGAGTTTTACAGTCTTGTTGGTCAAACACATTTCTGCCTCCTGATCAATGCTAGGGATAAAACCTGACTTCTGACTGTGGACACATGGCAGAGATGGGAAAGGTCCTCAAAATGTGTACCCAAGTAAAAGGACTGCCACTTTAAACTAATATTACTCACACATAAAATTGCTCTAAAAATTTATAGTAAATGTGATAAAGTATTGAGTGAAAAAGTATCCTTTTGAAAGCATTTTGTTAAACTTTTGTTGCAACAGTTTTTTTCTCTTCTTGCAATATTTTCCTAAATTTATGATTCAGAAAGTACACACTTGAGTAGTATAGTTATTTCTTACCACAGAAGAAATGTTCTCATGTGCACTGGAAGAAAGTATACTTTTCCAGTTCTGAGTTGTTTTCTCAAAATGGCAATCATGACAAAAATTGTCTTTGAAATGAGTGTTTTCGTCAGTATGAAAACACTGTATTCACAAAGGTCCTGTATCAACTGGAATCTATTTTATTCTGTAATGGAGAAACTTCAAAACTCAATTGTTTGGACTCATTCATAAATAAATTCATAAATAAATAAAATATAACAATTTAAGGGTGAAGCACAAGTGCATGGTAACTAAGCAACATGTTGGCTACAGTGAAGCAGGCTACTTTAACATTTTTGATAGCATCATTATTTTAAAAGAAAAGCTATTTAAGTGTTTTCACTCTGAAGCTTCGACAATCTAAAAATCAGTTTAAATTTGAAATTTTTTAGTACACAGAACAATAACATTGAGAAATTAGGCTAAACAAGGCTCTTTAAATGCTTTTCCATTCTTCTTTGCGTGTTAAATCCGAGTTAATGCAGTGTGGGCTCACCTGTGCGCTGTGGGGGCTGTGGGGACATTCGGAGTCAATTAGTGGGATTGGTGGACAGTGGCGGCCGAGCGGTCTGAGCCGGTGACAGTCTGAGGCAGACCGCACTGTAGGAGCCAGGTGAGGAGCGGGGAGCCTAAATGAAATGCTAATACGGGCCACAAAAGTCAGGCCTCTCTAATTGGAACACAGCTGCTGCAGGGACCGCGTTTCCCATGATGCTCAGCAAGAAGCACAGGAACCAGTAGGTCACAGTGATCAGGTCAGGCTGTGTGAGTGTGCAGTGTGTGCTGCTCAAAATACCTGGCCTCAAATAAATGCTGCAAAAAACACCAGAGAATTATGTATGTGTGGTCAAAGCGTGACAAATTAAATGTTAAGTAAATCACAATTAATTAGGTTAAAACTCTAAAAGACGTGTCCAATAAAATTAAATTAACACCAGAAATGCAATGCTCAGTAAAAGCTGTGAAAGCCTTATTTCAATCAATAATTCAGGAATCTATCAGAGTCTTTTTGACATTTTACTTTGATTTATAACTTATATGTGCTGCATTTTTTAAATTCACATGGACATCTACTAGTTTTTGAGGGTAATTATGTTCATTTTAACATGATACATAAAATGGATATGGTAAGAAACCTTTATTCTAATTGACTGGAGACTTCTTAAAACTTCATTCAAAAGTTTCCAACCATTGCATACTGTGACTTTGTTAATCACAGTATATTCTAAGATAGGTAGTTCAATTACTATTGACCTACCTTTGGCATCTTCATGAGGTCAGTAAAGGCTGCACTTTTTACTGAAGAGTTTTGACATGTTTTCCTGCAAGATCAGCTGTTTGAACTGTCACCACGCTGAAAACAGAGTAGCCACTGCATTGTGCAGTATACTTTTTTGAAGTGTGTATTACATGTGTTACTTTTGGGGTTTTATAAATTAGTAAATGCTAACTTAAAGTCCACGCTTGATTAAAGCTTCCAATTGATAAATTAGTTATTGCAAAATTGCTCATTATGGTTTAAATTTTTCGTTTTATTTAATTTTTAATTTGTTTTACTATCCCTTCATTATTCCCGTCGGGAAATTCCTAGTCGGCAGCCACACCAGGTGGCTCCTAGCATGTTTTTTGAAATTGGTCAGCAGAAGTTGCACAGGACAGGATTAAGGACAGTTACATGTCAGAACCGTAAGGTTACCTAAACATACATTAAGTTTGAGGTAAACAAACATGCTTTGCAAAATTGGCGCTAACCTTTCTGTGCACCTAAACCATTTAAGATAAACAGAAAAACTATACACTATAGACTGTACATTTACAGGCATCTCTTATGGATGTTAATCTGTTTGCTGACCTGTGTGACTTATGTATCGCAGCATGTGACCGTGTATTATAAGCCACGTGAAGGGCCACCAACTTTTATGATGTGTATGAAATGTATTCTCTGGGATTCAGCCTGAAGTCCATCATAAACCACGCTCATATCATTTGAGTTTAGGCTCAATTGTTTGTGACATCAGTCAAAACAACACAGTCCATTGGGGAAAGGCACGTTTCTGCTTAAGAAAATCTACCTCAGGTCCGTCCAGAACGCTCTGCAGCTGAGTGTACAGTGTACTTGAAACTATTTGCATCAAAGTCTTGCACATTATTTTATGAAACATTATTTTAGATATCTCTTTTAAATAGAGTGAGAGATTTTATCATCGTATGTAACCTGGAGTTTAGAAGATAATAGTCAATACTAAGTGTGTTTCATCTTTTAAAAATATAAACAGGCCTGTATGAAGTTAAATATATCATAGCCTTAATTAGGTATTTGATTTATTTTGTGTCTGTCTGGTACAGTGCATTCATTAATCATAAAGTAACATGTTGCTAAGCCACAAGAAATTAATGGTTTCTTTGGGGAGCTCCAAATACTTCTGTAAATGCACTAGCTGCACTTGAATACTGAATCGTTACGCTGCTCTTTGCTCTAAGGAGGAATTCTCACAAGTAGACACTGTGAGTGAATCACAAACCAAGGTTAAGCTTTTGACAGCTTCCATTAACCTATTTTCTGCATCTTCTTGTAAATACAGTATGTGATGAGAACATGCACGGCAATTTACTCTACATTTTCCTCCAGGACGGCTGATGTTGAGTCGGGTAAACATAAAGCCATATGAATAAATAGGGAAAGAAGAATTTATCAGTCATCACTCAGAGGGTTTCAAGACCAGCCGACTGTCTGCTAACTGTCTCCTTCATCTCAAGGCCTCCTCATCCTCTTCAGATGGAAAGGGATTTGGTGAGAATAATGCATGAGCTCATCAAGGGTGAAGGACGGGAGGCTCAGAAGCGGTCCACCTTTAAGACAGTCGGCCGATTGACAGGAATGACCCAGGAGCCTACCTCAGGTGGCCAAGCACTTATTATAATGAGAGCCCCTTCTCTGTTTGAAGTCTCCTATTCCAAATGCAGGCTCACTGTTTGGCTCACTGGTCTGGTCAGTCCTGACATGTTTTGTTGTGGTGACCCCATGCCCTTTATATAGTTCACACATTATGCACTTTTTAGACCCCCAGGCTGGCTAAAAGGCTTGTTACTGTCTGTGTTGGCATAGTGTAACAGAATATTTATTTAGTTTAATTTATTTTTTTTTATTATTGGAAACTTGTCAAGGCAAAAAGTTTCTGCTAAATTCAAGACTATGTTACACTGTTTCATAACTGCATCATTCACAAGCAATTCAATTATAGAATAAGGCACGTTCAGACCATGTCTACATGAAGACAAAATTATTATAGTTTCAGAAACCTCTTTTGTAACGGCACCGTTTCAAAAAATGTGTGTGTCGACACGGGTCCACACAAAACCACTGAAAACACTGTAGTATACATGCCAGGCCTGTTAGCTGCGCTGTAACGCTACCACAAAAACACACCAAAAAGAAAACTCGTGCAGGACAAACTCAACACTTACATAACACTCGTTTGGGGTGCAACACAAACGTAAAACTGTAAGGCGCCGTTGTTATCGAAGTTTAGCGCATGCGGGTTAAGAGAGAGGTGGCGCTACGACGTCATTGTTTCAGAAAAGATGTATGGTTTGTAGACTTTACACTCTGGTACCAGGTTTTAAAAATTACATTATTCGGGTTCTCAAAATGCCTGGTGCATGTGGAAGAAACACCCATAAAATAAAAAACCTTTATGGATAAGCCCAAGCCCGTTTCCTGGGGGCACAAAAAAATTTAAATTTGTCCATTGAGATGTGCTATAACTGTAATTTGTGTATCATTTAATTGTTTTTATAGTTGTGGCAGCTGTCTTTCTGTATGTAATCAATTTAATGTTTGTAGACACTTTTCTTATATGTCTACTTTCCACAGTCTAGATAATGTCTGTGCAACATATTTAGTCCTTCTGATCTGAGCCCACTCTGAAGGGTGTGTGTGTGTGTGTGTGTGTGTGTGTGTGTGTGCGTGTGTGTATGTGTGTGTGTGTGTGTGTGTGCGTTAGCGCGTGTGCATGTGTGCGCGTGCACGTGAGGGCGCGTGTGTGTGTGTGTGTCTGTGTGTGTGAGAGAGTGTGTGTATGTGCGTGCGCGTGTGTGCGTGCGCATGTGTGCGTGAGTGTGAGAGAGTGTGTGTGTGTGTGCGTGCGCGCATGTGCATGTGTGTGTGTGTGTGTGTGTGTGTGTGTGTGTGTGCGTGCGCGTGTGCATGTGTGCGTGTGTGTGTGCGTGAGTGTGTGTGTGCGTGCGCGCATGTACATGTGTGTGCGTGTGTGTGCGCGCGTGTGCATGTGTGCGTGTGTGTGCGCGTGTGTGTGTGTGTGCGTGCACGTGTGTGTGTGAGAGAGTGTGCGTGTGCGTGTGTGTGTGTGCGTGCGTGTGTGCGTGTGCGCGTGTGTGTGTGTGTGTGCGCGCGTGTGTGTGCGTGTGTGTGTGTGCGCGTGTGTGTGCGCGCGTGTGTGTATGTGTGTGTGTGCGCGTGTGTGTGCATGTGTGCGCGCGTGTGCATGTGTGTGTGTGTGTGTGTGTGTGCGCGCGCGTGTGCATGTGTGTGTGTGTGTGTGTGTGTGTGTGTGTGTGGCTTCTTGTTCTTTTGTAGTTCAAGTGCACTGCAGCAGTCCATTTATATGTATTTTCTTCTTTGAGATGAAAAGACTAAAATTGAAAAAGACTGGGAGGATTTTTACTGAAGGATACGCAAATAACAAGGCTGTGCTATAATGTAGTGATGGGGTTACTGGTTTTCTCATTATTTCCACTTTTGTGATCCAATAGAGGCTCTATAGAAATCAAATTAAATGGGATTGGACAACACAAAAACACTGTAATGACATTTGCACAATCATTTTAATGATAATCAGTTGAGGAATTGTGATAATGCAATTAAGAACATAATGAAGGAAATAAAGTTGATCATACTTTCTGCCTTATCTGTGTTCGTGTAAAAAATGCTAATAAAACACATGAAACATAACCAGCCGCCAGTGTACAAGCTGCTGAAAAGAGAATTTAAGCCTTTCTATTGGGTATATACATTTTACACAAACCCTCCAGCATGTCACTGTTTAATAGAAGGTAAAGAAGTTTAGTAGAGTTCCAGTTTGTACTGTTTTGATTATTTGGAAGCTCTATAACTTGCACTTGTTTGGAAATAAAAAACTGGATTTGTTTAGATAAATCAGGTTTGTCTTTTTAATCTACAAATCATTCTTGTACAACAACTGCTTTTTTACTGGAAGAACTATGAAAAGAAATCAAGCAGCATCAAGCCCAGTTGTCCCTTTAAGTGTCGAGCGAGTGTTCTTATACTCTACTTATAGCATCTATAGAGAAGTCACAGCAGCCTGGATGGAGCCTGCAGTGAGACTAATGTGGAAGAACAGCACGCCTGAAGACTCAGAGTCGTCCTCTGCTTTGAGCTTTTCATTCAAATGTAGCGTCCCGAGGTGAAGAATTGCTGAGTTCTTTTTTACTGACGCTCATCCATGAAATTTTGCTGCTCTTGTCAAAAGAAGAAACTATTATAAAACAGCACTTGTAAAGATCTGAGTTTGTAGAGACAACTGTAATGTGTTTGGCTGAAAAAGATGTCAGGTTGCCTGCTTATTTTCTCTGGTTTGTATTTACAGTGTGACTTGTCCTAGAAACTGTCCCTCACTGTCAGTTTTTTTTCTCAACTCAATAATTTGACTGTCTTCTCCGCTGTCAGCATTTATCAGCCACTTGCAGCCACTAGATGTGCGCCGCCTGGACACCTCGAGATGGGGCACACGGCCACATGCGGAGGGGCTGACAGATAGAAAACTCATTCTTTACAAGAGAGGTCAGAGGACTGTATCCAAAGTGTCTGGCAGAGTACACTAATATCCCCGTGCTGAGCAGTGTGGTGCAATTCAGAGCACCCATGCACATCCGTCTCACTCCGCTGCACTCAATGAGCCAAAGCCATGGAATTGATGGGCGATGGGAGGGAAAGAGGAGAAAGAGGCAAGAGGCACAGAGCGAATGATGTGCTGCTCCAGCTAATGCACATTATTCCATCACATAAACATCAGGATTCTTTGAAACAGAGAGGCTGACAAATGTGTCCTTGTTGGCCAAGTCAAAATGTGAATAATGTTGGTGCTGAGCCAAAGGAAAACAGCCCTGCTTCTCTCACTAGAGCTCATCATTTAACTAGAGTCCAGCTGCGGCATCAACTGCTAAAAGCCAGATTCAAGAGAAGATCAGCAAATCAGAAGAAATAAATATGAATAATTTCAAAGCTCATTTATTGTTGACAGTATAATTTGACAGTATTCATTTATATGTATTAAAATTAACAGTGTGCATTTTTAAGTTATGGTTACGGAGAAACTAACACTATATTTAATACAGAAAAAGATTAATAGGCATTGTGTAACTCCTAGTAAAAGTAACTCTTATAAAACATACTTAAACATATAACTGCAACATTTTACTAAATAAGAGGTTTTTTCTAAAGTTAACCGTTCAAAACCTATCCAAATCCATCCCTCTGTCCATTTTTGTTTTTTGGTAAATCCACCTGTCATTTGTTCTTGTTAGGTTAGTGTAACTGTATTTACATTTGTCCTTGAGGACAGAGATGGCTCCTTCAAGGTATTCCCTTTAAATTAATTTTTTTCCTTAAACGTTGGAAGACATGGGTGATGACGTCTCGATGTCTTTGCCCCACACGTCCACGTATTGTCTGTCCTTTCACAAGCTTTGGAACAATAAGAATCTTGTACTGTATCCGCTCCTATTGACATTTGATGGACTGTTGGATTAAAGTGTCTTGAAGAAGAAAAGAGCAGCGATGAAGTCAGTGTACCCTGTCATGATGCGATGTTCTCGCTGCCACATTATCAAGTCAACTTCCATGCAGTAAAACGCAGCGCCGCAGCCTTTATTAGTGCACGCAGCAAAGATTATGGCTCAATGCAGATCTATGAATTATACATGGGCTGTGCACTGTGCTATGCCACATTGTACTCCCCCTTACTTCTTGTTCATCCCAACATAGGAAACATACCCACAGAGGGGTGCTCGAGCAGACACAGTGATTGCACAAACATTTAAATTAGCCACAGACACGTTGGCACACACATTTTAACACTTTACAGCAAAGACATATTTTAGGCTTGACTTAAAAGAAGCAGCAGACACACATGGGAAAGGCTGTATGCAAACCTTCTACCTCTTTACTTCTTTGCATTTTTTATTGATCAGTTCTACCATCGTTCAAACAATAGAAATATTGAGCGGCAATCATGATTTTTTTTCTTTTTTTATGCGTTATGTGTTTAGGTCATTTTGGAGCTAGTTTTAAGGTTTTTCAAGACATTTCTTGTACCTACACAAGTGCAGTGGTGGCTGGTGGTGATATTTAGTGGGTGGGCTAATAAATACAATCACATTTTGGAAATGAAGTTAGAACAACACTATGCTTTATTAAACAAACTTGTACTCAACAAAACTAAGGATAATGTCAAACAAGCTGTTTTGCCTTCACACAACACTTTCAGAAACTATCCAGCTTCTACTAAATACTGCCATGGTTTGTAACTCAATTAAAGGCTGCGGCAAAAATATTTTTTTTTATTACAAGAAAGACTGGAAACAGAATATTTTTGTTAAGTAACATATAATGCTAAATCTAATCCTAAATTCATCAAATTCTCCTAAATGTGACAAATCTTGCTTATTTCCTGCTCTTCCTGTCACTTCTTCACTGCACGCTCTTAGTGGTCCAGTGAAGTTCAGTGTTACTTTGTAAGTCTCAAGGTTTCAACCAAATTCAAGTCTCAGTCGAAGCTGAGAGCATCTAGTCCCAATAGCTGGTAATTCAAGGGGTGGGCCTTTACACCTGTCAATCACCAAATAGGAAAGATTGGTGCTTAGGTGAAATAATTTTGACATATTGGTGCCATCGTTATAGAATCTTCCACATAATCACATAAAAAATATAAATGTGATGTTAACATCTCTGGTAAATGTTTAACAACACACTGAAAAGCCTACATACAGTAGGCGCTGAGCCCACCTAACCCATTGATACCAGCCACCCCTGCACATATGTATATTTGGACATTATTGTGTGCCACCTCAGTGCAGTCTTGAGGGTAAGGATGTAGTTGGTGTATGGCTATATCAAAGTTGATTTAGTAGGCAAGTATTTATTGTGTTAAACACTTCTTTGTGTGAAAGTTCCAGTCTGTTTGTAAAATATATTGAGTGTGAAGCTGTTAATATCTACCATCTGGTGTGCAGATCAAATCATTTACACAAAGACTACAAACCCCAGTGAAAATTAGTTTTATATCACACTATATTATTACAGTGGGTTGACTTATTTAATACACTGTATCTATTTTAATTCTAGTTTTATTTATTCTTTTAATGGTAAAAAGATGATTACTAAAATGTGCTAATAATTGATCTGTCATATGCTGTATTTATTACACAGTCACAAGGATATCTTTAAGTGCAATATCTAACAGCACCGTTTGGTTGTCTTTGAACATTAATCTGATTATTTTTGTTTAAATCAGCATTAGTCATCTGCTCACCAGATGGTAGATATAAAAATTATTAACAGACTCACACTCAATAAATACTTTAAACAAACTAGAACAATCACACAATGAAATAACATTAGCGTCCATAACTTTAGTTGAATACAGACGCCATGTGTTTGCTCCAAAGTGACAAAATGTGATGAGCATTGAATAGAGTATATATTTTAAATCAATATAATCAATTAAATTGAGTGACCTCACTAAAAGAACATGTCCCAAACACTAATCCATAACTCAGAGACTACCCTGAGCAAAGCCATAATCCCTAAAATGTGCATCAATACCTTTGTGACAGTTTCAGCCTTTCATGTTAATAGAGAATCCAGCTTTTACACTGAACAGCACTCTGACGCGTTGTGACTGTAGTCTAATCCTAAACAGGTTCCAACACAACGGCAGACATTACCTGAGCTCTGAGTGGGAAGCACTCATTCTTTAAATGAGAGAATCAACGAGGGATAAAGATTATCTGTAAACTCAAGCATTCTCTGCCGTCACTACTTCCACTTCAGAGCGTTGCATCTAGTGATAACACGTGCACACTCCTGATGGGCTGCTGTTTGGTCTCGGTGCCGTATGATGGATGAAGAGTTGGATGTAGTAAATGTTACTCTGAAACACAAGGTAGTATCACAAAGGAGAAGCCAGAGTATTGACTGTGTTTGGCCTGAACAAATGTACAGTATTTGTGGCATACAGTTTAATAAATAATATGGAAATAAAAAAAATCACTTTCCAAGTTGATAGGACATTTCCGAATTATCAAGGCCAGAATTCAGATCTTAGAAGGTTAAATCTGATGCTACGTTATCTGGGGTCTATCACGAAATGGATGAAAAAAAAAGCTTTATGTGCATCTTTTAGCTTAAAAGAAAATCTAAGAAAAATCAAAAACTCATAATGCTATCATGATACATTTTGTTGAACATCACTTGAGTGGGACTAAACAAGAACTAAAAGGATAAACGGATGATCAAGCAGAGCATAATGTTTTGCCTTTTCCGTGTGAAAATACAACATACTTTGCTGACATTCCTATCAGAGAATGTGACAGAGGTGTTTCATATGATAACATTAAGTTGCATCATGGGAAGTAAATCCATTTTCTATTTGAAGGATTTTATTCAACTTTAACACTAAATCTTGCTGGTGCTTTATTAGAATTGTTTAAGTTGCCACAGCTCAGTATCGAATGCTCCCACAAGATCTGCAGTGACCTTGTCTATCACCACATGATACTAAGGCATTTATACAAGCTGAAAGAGATATGCAAGAAAAAAAAAATTATATATATATAAACGTAGTCCTAGTTCACACAAAAGAGCATTTTCAAAGCCACCTGTCATTTTAGAACTGCACCTCGATCACCTCACTCTCGACTCCTCCTGTGTGCACATTGTTTATGTAAGCAGGCATGGTTTTGAATGATAAGTGCTTCCTTTAATCAGCCTCTCTGCAAACCATCAGCGAGCTGTTTACCTTGCCTTTTAAGCCTTTGATACTAAATCAAAAGCTGGTGTAATGTTTTTCCTTCCTGCCAGCGTTTGCTCTTTGTTGGAAAGTCTTGCGGTGGATAACTAACAACCTTGAGCATTATGTATGTACGCCTCTCTGTGCGGGCCAAACATACATGTCAGAACACAAATGCACACTCTGCGCATAGCTGTTCTTGATAAACCGCTGGCTGCTGGAATACTGCTGCCGCCATCGTTTCCCCATCACATATCACCTGATCTTCAGAAAGCCCTGACAGCCTCTCAGATTTATTACCGACTCTGTTTACATTGCGCCTTTTCTCATTTTCAGCACATTTTGCTGTGTTTTATGCCTCCAGTTATGGGCTAGCAATAAAAAAATAAAGTGATGGAAATGGAGGAATAGCAAGAACTTGAAGTGTTAATTCAAGTTTAGTGCATTTCCTGTATTGTGACCCTGTCTGTTTGGCAGGCTGGCGGGCGTTGATTTTCAACACAATCAATTCATTTTAATCACAATGGGCTGCGCTGAGCGCTGAGGGAGCGGTGTGCTAATTGATTGGCAGATATTTGCATATACAGTATGCAACAAAATGTCACGACCGGCCTTGGTGGTGACCTGTGTGGGCTGTTGGCAAAACAAACTGATGAGGGTAATTTATCATGCAGCATGTGCTCTGCTGAGCAGGGCGCGCACCCTATATTGTTAGTGTCGTCAGTCACCTGTCACGCCACAGTGGGCACAGCAGAGGAGAGATGAGTGCACTAACGACTGGAGAGAGAGGGAGGAGCTGATGGTGACACAAAGACAAGTGTGGTGCGTAACGTGAATGATACAGGTTGTGATATGCCATATATTCATTTCTTTAACAAAAAAAATATAATATATCAATTCAGAACCCCTCATTGTTATAATCTTGTCAATTTTGACCCAACATTAAGCTATGCACCCTCATCTTAAAAGGTGCATTACGGAAGATCCAGAGATTTTGTACCAGTGTGCAACCTCTGGTGTTAGTGGTACCACAGTGTTCACTGTGCGCAAGTTTGTATGAGCACAAACAACAACTGAAATAGAAGAAGGTTTTGAGCAAGCGTCTCTCATGAAACCTCCTAAACCTCCTGGTCCTTGCACAAGGGCGCCGCCATACGTCAAAATACCGCGAAATACGGTATACCGGTGTCCACC
The DNA here is from genome assembly GCA_024349245.1 of Neodontobutis hainanensis. Taxonomy (NCBI): domain Eukaryota; kingdom Metazoa; phylum Chordata; class Actinopteri; order Gobiiformes; family Odontobutidae; genus Neodontobutis; species Neodontobutis hainanensis. The sequence goes on along the minus strand of JALDNG010000042.1, from coordinate 1,572,846 downwards.
AGAGGACAGGCTCCAAAAGCAGTGTAAAAATCATGTTTACAGCCTGGTACAAAAGATGGCTTCGGTCTCTAGAGCTAAGTTTTTACTACGTGGTGAATTTTTGATTATTACATCCGTTTATGCTATCTGAAAACTATTGTTTTACTATGGAGTAAAAGCCGAAAATCCCGGATGTATTGGTCATTTTATTGCCCTGTCGTAATGACAATATCAGTGAATAGGGGCGCAATGGGCGGATTATATCCATTTTTTTTACAATCTATGGTTTTGAGTGCGGTGAAGGCCTGTCTCTTCCCTGTGTTTACAGAATAAATTTTTAACTTTGCCACTAGCGTTCCCTAGTTTACTTATGGCGGCAATTCAGGAAGTGAGAACCAGGTAAAGGAGCACGCACACGCATTACGCCACGGTCACTCATTTAGTTGACAGTACAGGCTTACAGAGGCAACCGATTTCAGATATATTCACTCTTCACATCAGGCTTTTTCTGATGCATGTATGGATTAGGAAAAAAAAGTTATTTGAACCACTTAAATTTCCAAAATGCACCTATAATGCCTATGTCGTATCACAAGATTCATCTATTTTTCCTTTGAAAATGTATTTGCTTATTTACTTCATGAGGGTAAAAACTTGTAAGGGACTAACTAATGTTATTCATTTAGACTCTTCCTTGCTTTTTTATGATACTCCAAGCTGCCCTTTCAACTCTCAAGGCCTTGTGAAGCCTCTGATATCTAATTGCAGGATAAAGTTGTGACTATTTCCCTCCCTTGTGTCCTGTAACTGTACCTTTTAAGATATAGTGAGACTTTTATGGATGCTTTGAAGCTGAGCTTATAGAGGCTTCTGGAACCATTTGGCATGGAGGTCACAAAGTTAGCTGCGGTTAGCTAGTGATGAAATTGGCCAGTAAAGTACCTTTGAACCTTATAATCATAAAGCATACCCACTGACACTAACCGCCGTAATAGAGGAGTCCGTCTTCAATAGTGACTTCAATGTAGTCACTATAAAGCTTCAAAAAGCTTTCTAAAAGCTGGTGGCAGGGTGTCACTTCCACTGTAAATGGCATGTCAAAATGACAAGTAGATTTGCACATTATTTTTCAATCTTTGAGAATTTATACAAATAGATTACCCAACTTGGTATTTCAATGTACACATTTATGCTTTAATTTAAATTTCTTCTACTGTCTATTGTCTGTGATTAAAGTAAGTAATGAAACATTACTTTATCATGAAAATAGTTGTATTTGACATACCCATTAAAGTTTGTATTGAAAGATTTTAATCACTTGTCTTTTATTCACCAGAAATACTTCTTCAAACTTGCAGACACTGTTTGATTCTTTAGATATGACTTTTACATGGCTTTCACTTTGAATTCTTTCATCTTTTCTACATTTCTGCATTACCCTTGACCTTGCTGTATTTCATTGCAATGTGTAATGGGACCAGTAAATAAAAAAGACTCTACAAAAAGAAGAATGAAAAAGAAAGATTGAATAACATTCATTAGAAACAACTGCTATTTATCTTCAAATAAAACTTTTTTGTTCCTAATGGGATGTACACTCTTGGATAATACTGTTCTGTCGGGCCTCTTTCCAATTAACTGTGTCTAATACTTTAAAGGTAATAATTATAGGACCATAGGTAATATTGTTTTCAATATTCTCTTTTGTGCTTCAAGTCTCTATAGTAATGAGTTTAGATGATAGGGTTAGGGCCTCCAATACCAGTCAGTCCGGCTAATACTAAACACGAGGTGGCCTGCTGAACTGAGAGCCAGCTGGATGATCAAAAAGTATGCTTTTTAATATTACTTGGTGAAAGTGGATCAATGCAGAGCTGAATGGGGTTCAATGAAGAATCTGAGCAGCTGAGGCTCGCTGGCTGAATCATTACTCTCACTGTTATTACAACTGTACACACTCGGCACCAATCCTCCTGTGTACAGACGCTGCTTATAAGGTAAACATTTGGTCATCATCACCATAATTATACCCAAGTACAAGTCCCTGTGCACAGTCTGAGCAGAAATTTAGTTAGGGGGCTAACAGGAGCCAATGCAACTCATTAATAGTGTGCCAGACTCCAGCGTGATAACATAGGATTCCATTCCTGAGAGAGGTTTTATTTTTTGACCAATTAGCTGCCTCACAACCTATTGGCCATGAAGTGATCTCTGCAGGGACTTTATCAGACCATGCTCTATTAAATCGGTGCTCTGGCTGAGCAGTTATGTACCATCACAGCACTTTAAAAGGCTGCTCTGATTGATGCCAAATGCCAAGAAATAAAGCATGTTATTGTACTTCTCCGCTCGTTTTTTTATGGATGCATCTAATACTCTATGTACAGTATGTGCACTTTTCCATACAGTCATATATTAAAAAACTCCAGCTTATACAAAACAGGGCAGCACGGTTAGCTTTGAATTGTCCATAAGGCACCAGTGTAAAAGCAGTGCATGCTCAACTCAGCTGGTTAAAGGTTGACTAAGATAGAAAGATTGACTAAATATTAAACATGGAAAGTCTTACATAATGAATATCTAGTATTTCTGTATAATCACTTTAAAAACAAATTGGGAATTCTACGGATATGCAATATGACAGGCAACCAAAGGTCGGTTTCTGATCCCCAGAGCAAAAAAAATGGCATGAATTGCCATTAAGTTTAATTAAAATGAAACCAGCTGCAGTTTTCAAAAGACAAATTAAACAATTTATAGAAGGATCATATTTAACAAATATATGACACAATCTATTTTAAAGAAGAGACTAATTTGCTTAATTGAATGTATTGTACAAAAAACTTATTTAAATGTAAAAAGTGTTCTCAAACCTTTTTATATCAAACAGGTTTTTGGAATATGGTATTTAATTTGAACATCTTGCAATGTAAAAATTTTTAAATATGTATTACCATGTAACGGTTTGTATTAATGTAAACTCTGAACTTTGTTTTTCTAATTGCCCCCGAAAGATTAGCTGTTTCCATAGGGTGCAGCTAATGATCAAAATAAATAAACAATAAACACATAAACAATAAGTCATTGGGTCTGTGTGGGTTTGTTTGATTAAGTGTTTTGAGAGATATGGCTGGTTGGAAAGATTATCATAATGCTCAAGGGCAATAGCTGTTGTGAATGTGAAATTCAGTGTTAACAAATTCACACAATGTGTGCAGGTGGGTCAAAAGGCCCAGCTTTAGGTGCTGTATAATTTAGATACGTGGGAGGTAATCATAATGACTTCCTAAACGCTGCATGAATGCTTCCACTGACAACTCAGTGATTGGGTAATTGTTTCAGGAACCAGAACATTCAAGCTTAAAATGACTTCTGCTTACTTCTAGTTTTATCTAATTTCCTTCACTTTTGCCTCAGACTGTTCGACTAGCTCATTTAGCCCAGGACAGGATGTCTTTACCCAATGTAGTAGCTGCATTAAGATTTATAAGAACAGACTATACTATTGGCTGCCAGTGTTTATTCTGGATGGTGATGGTGTATTTACAGTGTGTGGCACTCAAGCTCTGCCATTTTCAGATTACCGGTGACCCATACCAACATGGAGATGTAGCGTTTAACCTTTAACCTCAGGAACATAAGGAATTATGGAACTTGCTAAAATAATTTATCTGTGTGTAAACATTCATTCAGATTTACTTATCCAGATGGATTTATAGAATAACCTCCTACTGGACAACGAAGAGGAACCTAGCGCCAGACACTAAGGGTCAAAGGTTATAAATTAAGGTGAAGAATCTTATTTTGGAGGCCCTGTCTTCCTTTCAAATGAAGAAACTTCTGGAGGGGAAAATCTTTCAAACATTCCAACTAACAACAAACTTTTACAAAATTTGACTTTCAACAATCAATGTGGATTTTTAAGTCTTCTCAGTTTAGTTTTCCCAGTTCTTAGTGTCTTGGTTAGCCTTTATTGCCTCTTTTGTCTTGAATTTTTTCAGGACAACGCCCTTCATTTTAATCCTTGAGTATTATTTTTATTCAGTTTGGGACCTAATTATTCTTTTTTTTTTTGCTAAGTTAAAAACTATAACAACTATAGTCAACTATAACAAGATGGTTCTCTCCTGAAGCCTAGAAGGAAATGAACATTTTTAAATTGTAATTTTTTACTCTCTTACTTTCTTTAAGCTGGACACTGATTTAACTGTGTGTTAACGGGCCATAAAGGCACAGACAACAAGCAGCCTTCCTCTCAGACCGAGGATGCTTTGACCTCTGACCCGTGGAGAGCAGCAGCTCAGCCTTGTGCAAACATTCAGAGCAATTCCACCCAAAAGCTGTCCACAATCGTACAGAACTAACTTTCATGAAAAAAGGGGAAATGCTTCTAAAGTCTGTCATCGGTAAGACCGAAGCCTGACCCTTGTTGCCTGGACCCCGGGCTTCTTGTTGCACCTCAGCTCATGACCATGCCTCCAGCTTATTCTAGCTTTTGAGTAAGATCTGCAGAGTTATACACAGTTGGCATGAAAACCGAGATTTAGCGTTACAACTTAACTTAAACATACCTTAACTCTTCTAGATCTTTTTCCAAACTCATGCTAACTCACTTTTAAACCAATATTAGGCTTCTTTATTAATTATTCTTTTGTCTTTTAACTGATGTGCTGTAATCCTATCAAGAATGTGTGCGTCAGCGGTTTTTCTGCTGTCAGTGTGACTTTTTTTTGTGCCTAAATTCTCCTTTAGCCACCTGTCATATAGGTTTGAGGAGTTTTGTTAATAGATTTTGATATGTCCCTTTTGCGTAAACAGAATGGCCAAAGGGAAAAGGAAGTTGGTTTACTGATACAATCACGTACTGGCCAAGAGACATGATTTTGAATAAATACATGATTTATTATTTGTATATTACATACATGTCACACAGCCTTCTACACATTTAAATAAAAAAAAACAAATACTGACCAATAGCCAGCAACCAATGTAATTGTTGTCTATTTAGTCATTTGTCCCCACATGCCAGTTTTGGAGTAGCTGCTGTGTCTCTTCTCTGTCACAATAAACTGAGCTTGTCTGTTTTAATCCAAAGCCAAGAACAAAGCCAACCCTGCGTCTGCACAAATAATCTGGTACACAACTAGTAAGTAAGCCGGATATAAGCGGTCGAAATGAGCTTTCTCCGCAGAGTGGCGGGGCGCTCCCTTAGAGATAGGGTGAGGAGCTCGGTCACTCGGGAGGAGCTCAAAGTAGAGCCGCTGCTCCTTCACATTGAGAGGAGCCAGCTGAAGTGGCTCGGGCATCTGTTTCGGATGCCTCCCGGACGCCTCCCTAGGGAGGTGTTTTGGGCATGTCCCACCGGGAGGAGACCCCGGGGAAGACCTAGGACATGCTGGAGGGACTATGTCTCTCGGCTGGCCTGGGAACGCCTCGGTATCCCCCCGGAAGAGCTGGAGGAAGTGTCTGGGGAGTGGGAAGTCTGGGCTTCTCTGCTTAGACTGCTGCCCCCGCGACCCGGCCCCGGATAAGCGGTAGAAGATGGATGGATGGACAACTAGTAAGTAAGCAAACTTTATTTCTGTATCACAAAGGGCTTTACAAAGTGCAACAGTTAAATAAAAGAAAAAAAAGAACAATTAAACTACAATAGATAAAAATAAACATTAAAATAAAAAATATAAATAAATGAAAGCCCAATCAACAAAAAGCTTGTCTAAAAAACAGCGTCTTCAGCTGTATTTTAAAAGAATCAACATAATCAACAACCTTAAGCGACAGGTGTAGGGCGTTCTAGGGTCTGGGGGCGACTGTTTGGAAGGACAGATCCCCTGAGTTTTAAAATGGGTTTTGGGGATCATCAGGAGGTTTTGACTTGAGGACCAGAGTAAGGGATGAGGAGAAAGGGGTCAACAGGTCAGGTATGTACTGGAGACCATGTTAATGCAGAGCTCTAAAAGTCAAGACGAAAAATTTTTAATCAATTTTAAATTTCCCTGGCAGCCAAAGGAGTGTGGATAAAACTGATGTAATGTGTGCCCTTCCTGTTAAAAGCCTGTCTTTCTTTACCATTTGGAGATAATTTGTGGAGGATATGTTAAAACAAGTAAAAAGAGAATTACAATAGTCTAAAGGAGAAGGAATAATAATCTCCAAGACAACTGCTCTCAGTTTCTCAAATGTTTTTGACCAACTGTCTTGAAAAACAGTCCAGAGACATAGACTGGTCAAACAAAACAACCAAGGTTCCGGAGGCTCATCCGGAGTTGTTTGATCAGAGAAATTTTAGTTTACTCACTGATCTGTGAGCGCCTTTATTACAGACATAGCCCAAATAGCTGTTTGTCTTTTTGTGTGAAATGTTCAAGGCTGGACTTGAACTTGTAGGATGTGCTCTTCTGAACTGCTATCATTGTTGTGCCAGTGTAAAGGCACACTGATCGCTCTAAACAGGAAGATATAAATCTGTGACAGTCCCCTGCATGGAGGAGCCTATTGTTTTGGGGATCACGAAGGATTAGGGGCGGATGCTGGCGACCAAGGGGTTCGAACAGTGGGACCCCACTAATCATTATAACAACGAACAACTCTTAAATTAATTGTTATCAATTATTCAGAGCTGACAAGAGTAGAATATTAAAATGGATGCAGGGAGTTTGCTAATGTGTCCAGAAATGTCTTTTAAAATTTATGAATGAGTCGTAAACAGGACTTCCATTAACACCCAGTGTGTCTCATCATTTTAAGCTTTTAATCTGATCAACACGCTGAGTGCTAAAACGGAAATGCTGTAAGATAAGTGTTTTGAATGTTATTTGGATCCCTATGAGCACTCAGCACAACTTATCAGTTTTAGTGTTAATGCATGAGGTTTACCTTAAACTCCAGAGTAAAAAGGACAGAAGCAGAGCAGGCCCTGCAGGTTGAAAAGCCAAGTGTAAAGCCAAAAAACACTACAGGCAAGGCGTGGTATGGCGCAGACGGGTGCAACAGCTGATCTTAGTCAAAGCACAAGTCAAGGAGCCGTGTTTGAAGTCATTGCCATGCACATTTTTTTTGTGCATATGCTCTGGTAAAATAAAAATGCAAAATAAATCAATTTTATCAAATTGCTAATTGTTAATTTGCTAATTATGATTATTAAATTATTTTTTCATCATCATTACTAAGGAATGACTAATCTACTATCTTATCTATCATTTTTTACAGCCATGGCTTTATTGAAGCTCAAAAACACTGGTTTAATGATGGTTATTCTAATTTATTGATAATACCCATTGGCACGGCACTGAAGGAAAGCCCTGTGATTTCTTAAAAGTAAAACACACATGTCATTTAAACCCTGCCTCTTGATGCCTATTTTTTTTGTACCACCGTCTTTGCCCTGAAAATCGGCCACCCTGTGCCAAAACAAAGGCCTTTCAACTATTTAGTGCATGTTCTCATTAACACATTGTGTACAATCAAAACAGTTTCCCCTCAAATGGGAAAAGTTCTATGTGGGTATTTTAACCATTTGCCCTGGATGTGACACAGGTTGTTCAGGGAAGAAAATGGCAAGTTAATCTTGGCTTTGACTGTTCAATCCTTAAAGGGTTTCACTGACCATAAAGGTTTAAAAGAAAGGGAACTTGTGATTTAACAGACTGGCCACTGGTGTATGGCGCTACAAGGATTAACTATTGCAAAAACAATAGGCAGCAATTAAATCAATAAAGTGGTGGGATTATTTAGCAACAAAAAAATGTGACTGTAGTTTGGAGTACAAACCAGTAGAAAATCCAGATTGATGGGGAAGGTAAGAAAAAAAAAGATGGTAGCTGATTCCCTTAACAACCACTTTGCAGCGGCCCAGACCTCTAGCACCTTTCCTCCATCAATCTTCCCATCACCACCATTCATCGAAGAGGCTGAAATCAGCAGTGTAGCTCTTTTTTAAATTCAGGCATTATACATGTTCATTGAAAAGAAGATGTTAGTAGAATTACATTTAGTAAAAATGTGTGTGTTGGTTTAAAAGTCTGTTAACTTGGCAGAAACTATGTCTGGTGTAGTATCAACAAAAAGAGTCTATGTTATTGATAGAGTACCTCCAGCATTCAGTGATTATTTAAAGTATTAATATAATAAATAACATATGGTTTACACTAGAGTGCATTTAGATTGTACATTAGATTACAAAATTGTATTTTATTATTAAGTCAATACACAAACAACATAAAAAGACACTTACAGTTGTTGACCATCAACAAGATGTGACTTTGACCAAACAATGTTAGATTACACATTAAATAAAATAACTAGACTTGCTGCTCCCACAATGCAATGTTAATGTCACATGTTTAAAGTTCAATGTCCCATCAAAGCAGATATGTTGCTTGAATAAGCATTTAAAGTTGCATTCAAATTGGTTCATGGCATCAGTGTGGTTGGGATTGTGTTTGTGAGTGCAGGATGCATTTACCCACGCTAATGTGCATAATATGCATAACCCCCAGATGTGCATTTTCTCTTCTTAAGTGATTACATGGAGTAAACATATTCCTCATGCAGTTGAGGGATGACTACACCATACCACATCTTGCTTTAACAGGCTGATGTGCAGTCACAACTGAGACCAATATGGTTTTCAAATTCAATATTACAAAAGTGCTGTAGATAAAAAATTGTGAATCCCAATGTCTTGGGTTATTAATGTCAAATGTTTTAAAATCCATAGGGTGAGGATATGAAAAATAACTTCAGAATGGCAAGACATTGGTTTAGTTTAGCACGGTAGCCTTCATAGCTACTTTAAAGGTTAATTTTGAGTCCTTGCATATAACTGGACAACTTTTCTCTCACTATTCCTCTTCAGTAACTCATGGCTGTTGCATAACTAACGCTAAGTAATCTGGGAAGGTGTGGTGTTTTCTTCTGAATGGGATGCATTAAACATTTAGTTTAACCTCAAAGGTCAACTCAGTCGAAACAGATAAGAAATATGATGTGAAAATTAGCATTAATCCATTTTGTTTTTAGACTATGAAATTGCAGTTCCATTTGTTCATTCTGTTCTTCTGAGAGACTGGTGGAACAAAAGCAGGCATTATCAAACATCACCCTAAAAAACATTTGTTAAAATGGTTTGTTACAAATAACAAAATAGCATTATTGTATTGTAAGTGCATTACCTTTGTAAAAATGCATAACTACAAGCAGCACCTCTGTGACCTGTCTACATTAACAGACTCTTATAAGCCTCATAATCCTCCTCTCCGTTTAGGGTCATTCTCATTATGCGCCATTGTGATTAACATGGCTGTTCCACTGCTGAAATGTACGTAATGGGGCTTGCCATGGAGATAATAACTACTTCTGTACCCTTTCCTGGAGCCTTTGCATGGACACCTCTGCTGCACTTTCAGTACGCAAAGTACTAGCATTTCCTTGATGGCAGCTGAATAAGAATACTTAAGTAGAGAAGATATAGTCATGACTTTTAATTTGAGGGTGCCCACTGAGGTGTCAGGATGCCCTGGCACAAAGAGTTATTCTTTTATTCCCATTGAAGGTTGGTAGTCCTTAAGTCACTGTATTTTACCAGTTGACCTACCTATGGACATTTGATTTCCTCTTGGTGGTCCTGTCCTCAGCAACACTGAGTAACTTAAGTGCATTGACATGGATACCGTACAGTTGTCCCTGTTGCAACCAGGAATGATTGTCTTCATAATTGGTCTAAAAAGATATAAATTCAATGATTTTTAGCTTAGGTTGTAACCAGAACCGTATAAATTAAAGGTTGCAGTCAAGTCTTGTCTTGTTTTCACTTGCAATTTTTTATTATAGGCACAAGCAAATTGTGCAAGATTGTGGTAAAGGATTATATTAAGAAGTATGACAAAACAATCTCAAGCTTGAAGTTAAATTGTGGCTCCTTTGAGCTTTTCATCATTATTATTTTTATAGCCAGAACAGACCTTCAGTAACCATGGGAACACTGGTTTAAGGTCATGCCATTATGGGATTGGCTGCATTTTTCACATTATATTCTCATTTATAGTAACGACTTTAAACAGGTAGTACATATATATGCCTCATGTAGTGCACATTGCTTTGCCAGGTCAGTTTTCTTAATTTATTTTTTTAAGTTTTGCATCTTTTTTTTTTTTTTTTACCACAATTCATTAGTCCTAAAACAACAGACAAATATTGACTTCACTTGGATAAGCTTGTATTATCCTGTACCTTTTTGTTCCAACACTAGTCCATTGCTTGTCATGAGGATTAAAATAATGAGAGGTCTGCTTATTTTATTCCACTGCTTCTGACTAAAACCCACTCTCCTATCCTCTGATTACATTTATAAAAATATCACAAATGACATTTAAAGAACAAGTGGACCCAGATCCTTTCTGCCTCGTGGCTTATCTAAAATGGAATTGCACTCAAAACCATTAAAGCATAAGAAAGACAAGTTCAGGAAAAGGGCTCTTGTTTCAAATATGTATATTTCAGTAATGCGGCAGATCTCAAACAGCGATTTGATGATAATAATTTTGGTTTGTGTGTTTGTGTTCTGTTATTCTGTCCAATTAATGCTGTAAAACCACGGGCTTTGACAAATAGAGCAGAAAAGTACATGTTTTTACTGGATGATTGGCTTCCAAATTAACTTTCCAAACTACAGTGTCTACATTCACATACCCGCACACATTTCATTTATTCATTTTTTTATTTTTTCATTTAGTTGACGCTTTTATCCAAAGTGACTTACATTGTTCTACAGTAATTACCAGTGTTACAGCCACTGGAGGCAAGGTGGGTTAAGTGTCTTGCCCAAGGATATCACGGCAGTATGAACTGTGGGGAGAGTGGGAATCGAACCACCCACTGTCCGGTTGAAAGACGACTGCTCTACCCACTGAGCTACTGCCGCCTGTGTACATATAAATATACACACACACACACGCATACACACACACACACGCATACACACACACGCACATACATACATACACACACACGCACATACAAATACACACACACAAATACACACACATACACACACACACACCCACATACATACACACACACATACAAGCACACACACACACAAGCACACACACACACACACACTTCACACACACACCTCACACACACACACACACACCTCACACACACACCTCACACACACACACACTTCACACACACAAACACACACACACCTCACACACACACACACACACACTTCACACACACACACACACACCTCACACACACACTTCACACACACACACACACACACACTTCACACACACACACACACACACACCTCACACACACACACAAATACACACACAGACACACGCACATACATACATACACACACACTCACACATACATACACACACACACACATACAAGCACACACACACACACATACACACACTTCACACACACACTTCACACACACACCTCACACACACACCTCACACACACACCTCACACACACACACACACACACACACACACACCTCACACCTCACACACACACACACACTTCACACACACACACATACACACAAATACACACACACACACACACACACACACCTCACACACACACACACACACACACACACACACACACATACACACACACACACACACACCTCACACACACACACACCTCACACACACACACACACAAATACACACACACACAAATACACACACACACACACACACACACACACACACACACACACACACACACACACACACAGGTAAAGATTTCATTGTGCATTTAATGGGCTTTGAAAGAAGTGATATGGTTGTTGCATTATATATAGTTAAATTAAAAACTAAAACAATATAACTCAGTTCACATTGTAAACTTCTGATGTGTTTTGAGCCTGAAGCTATATGTGGACATGGCCAGTATAGATAGATATGAAATATAAATACAGCAGCAAAGACCATTATGTGAACCTACAGTATTATAACAATTATAAACTGTTCATCACTGGGGCTGAAGATAGAAAACGCTGATGGGCCTTTACAAAGACAAACAACATCGAGAGTCTTCAACAATGTCATGATGTGCGTTTGAAGTAATTACTTTGTTTGAAATAGAGCTGTCAAGCTGCTGACCTCATTATGGCTCACAATGTCTTAACAAACTTAAATCCTTTTGAAAGCGCAAGGAATGACAATGTGGTTCAAGTGCTGCTTTGCCCTTGCTCCGGGTGCAATTTCCAGTACTTTTTGTCAGCATTCACAGATGATGTTTTTTTTTTTTTGTAACAGTGAACAGATGTGTAAAATAGCAATAGTGAACCATCCTAGATCTGGCTAATTATTGGATCCAAAACAAGGGCATTCAGATACCATGTTGACTTAGGGAACTTTGTAGTACAGATGTAATATTTGACGTACAAGTGTGCAGATCGTAAATATCCTTTATTTTACAATATGTTACACTGTAAGAACTCATTGGAAACACTGTATATATGTATCCTCGAAAGTCTAATTAAAGCAAACAGAAGCTAATGCTTTCATTCTTCATTCTTTCAACTCTTTATGTTTGGAACTTGGTTGGTTTTAGATTGTAGATATAATGTTCACAGATGTTCTGCATTCTTCTTTGATGTCTTCATTTTGAATACTTTGGGTTACTTGTAGATTTTCTGCTACATTCTGGTCACATTGGCTCCAAATACATTTAACCACACAGGAACAGTAAACACGCACAGATCCAGACTGCATCAGCTCAACACAAAAATAATAGGCAGTAAGTAAGCCAAACAACCCAATTTACTGTGTAATACCTGTGTGCTACTCCACCGCGCCGTGGCTTTAGCCTCTCTGTTGTGTCACACTGACGGTTGGACTCATTTTGTGGTAGTGGTGTAGCAGTGGGCTTTGTTTCCTCTTGAGAATGGGCCGAAATCTCACTGATACTTTTCTGAAGGTCCTCCAGGGTCCGTTCAGTTTCAGGAGAGACCCGTGGATCATTTAGAGACAGTTCTGCTACATAGTCAGTGACCTCCTTAATAGAATCCTTTTGATCGTATGAAGGCACATGGTGGTGCCGAGAAATATGTCATTTTGCCCTTGAAAAGATACTGGCTAACAATAAATCATAATTTTGAAACAAGGTTTAATATACAGTTCTTAACTTACATTGCGGCCAGTGGGAGGTAGGAAGTTCTTAAACATTTGGCCAATTAAAAAACTTTCATGATTCAAATAAAATCAAAATGGAACCCAACTAACCTTAACTTAACAAATGAACAAAAATAAATTTAGACATGAGAAATTAAAAAAAAAAATAGATCCCATTTTTTACCCAATTAAATGTTTACCTTGCTAAGGAAACATCATATGAGCAGGATACTATGTTTTTATCACATGCACTATTAGTAATTAAAGGGGTTAAATACATTTCATATTTAAAATAACTTTGCCTTCCATAACTATTACTGTTGAAGGTTGGTCTAAAGCAAGAGAGAAGTTGCATAAATACTATTTCATCTGTTCAAAGCAAGCATCTCCCATGGAACCTCCTAAATGGTTGTCGCGTAAGGGCGCCGCCATACGCCAAAATACAGCAAAATACGATATACCGCCGTCCACCAGAGGGCAGGTTCCAAAAGTTTTTTTTCACTTTACAAGTGTAAAAATCATGTTTAAAGCCTGGTACAAAAGATGGCTCCGGTCTCCTGGATGTAACCGCCATTTTATTGCCCTGTCGTAATGTCAATATTAGTGAATACGAACCAATGGGCGTATAACATCCATATTTATACTATCTATGGTTCAAACTCTACTGACAAAAAAAGAGTCTAAGACCCTGGCTACACATACCTGAGTATTTTTATACATTTACATTTATAAAAATATCTTGTCGAGAGCATTTGGAAAAATATCTCCGTCCACACAGCACCACATTACAAACGCATAAAACAGTTCTCTTCACCACAAGATGGTGGTAAACACAAACCACAGAGGAACATTCAGAGCATGTGCAGTGAGTTTCGGCAGCGCAAAACTTTTCTGAAAGTATTAGCAATAGACAAAAAGGGATTGTTTATAGTCACTGACACAGAGGTAGAAGTGTTAAATGTGTGTCCATAGACATGGGCTTGTATTTGACAGGCCACCTACAGTTACAAAACAGCTATTTTCATGATATAGACTACAGATAAAAAAATTGCAAGATTTTAATATTTCTTTTATTGTTTGACGTCACCGCTCTATCCCGCCTTCGCGTCTATTGGTCAGGGCCGGAGTGGGACCTTTTTTCAGCCCAGGAATTTTATGTCTTTGACCAGCCCTCGAATCTTTCACTGAAGATATGTATTTAAATTTTCATGCATAAAATAACAAATGGTAGGAAACCTATAAAGAAATCAGTAATAGCATTTTTATATAGATATTTTAGTTGCACCGGCTCAAGGGTGGTTACACACGTCTACACCGTCTACAGTAAATATTTACAGTGGACAGGCCACAGACACGTGTGTTGCTTAGTTCAGCCGCTGTTTTACACCGTGGCAAGTGGTGAGAGTGCGCAAGGAAAGACGTCATTGTTGTTGTTTTGGCGTTATAAATGTGGACCTAACCGTAAATTCCCATAAATAAAGCTAAGAGGCTGCAAAGAAGAAGCATTTGTTTAATTCCCTGATGGAACAGTCTTGTTATCACTAAACAGACTGGCCCAAAATCAGCCCGGCCCACCAGGAATTTTCCTGACTCTCCCAAATAGGCACGCCAGCCCCTGTGAAGGAGGCTGCTGCGGCCTCAGTTTACGTGTGGACAAAAAGCACAAATGCAGATAAAAAATACCTGTGTACGTGTAGCCAGGGTCCTAGTAACGGATTTTCTCGGAGTCTCTTACCAAGAAATGCCACAGAAAAAAAAAATGTGAAAGAAATCCAAATTAGTGTGGCCTGTTCACAGTAACAAGAACAAATCTGTTATGGCCAAGTCGGATTTGATCTAGGGCACTTTGAACTTAACCCAACTGAATTGCAGTTTAAAAGTTTTGTAGCATTAATTACTGATGCAAGGGCAATGGACTGACTGTCTCTGGGGCTGAAGATAGAAAACAGCCGTTTAAGTCTCACTGATGGGCCTTTCCTTCAGAAGCCATTATGAAGACAAAGCACAGAGAGTGTCTTTAACAATGTCATAAAAGTGATGAGATAATGTGCTTTTCATGTGCATTTGAGGTAATTACATTGGTTTGACAAAGCTGAAATAGAGCTGTCAAGCTGCTGACCTCATTACGGCTTACAATGTCTTAACAAACTTAAATCCTTTTGAAACCGCAAGGAATGACAATGTGGCGATTAAGTGCTTTGCCCTTGCTCCAAGTGCGATATCCCTAAAAAATGTTTTCACCACCCAAAGATGGTGTACTTTTCAGGTTTCTAAATTTGTCCCATTTTAATTTACAACCTTTTAATATGGTCTTTGTGAAAGTATGTAGATCTGATTCCAATTGTTCCTTGTGAATATTAATCTTTCAAACCACTCTCAATGTGTTGTGCCCAGACACATCAGATGACATTATGCAGTAGGACACTACAATTTGCACCACTCAAAAAAGCTTGTCACCTAATCAGGTCTAATAAGAGCAAAGTCTAATTAGGTCACCTTTAACAAAACAACTTTCTGGTTTCACATGATTGCAGAAGTGTCGGATGGTGATTTGAATCTGACTGAGACCAGACAAAATTCATTATGAAAGGCAGCCTTTAATGATGTGCAATCAAGTAATAAACAGCTGCAATGATAATGTACCGCACATGTTTTGAAACTTACTGCATTTCATGAAAGTTTAATTGAATTTGCTTTGTAAATAAGCTAGAGTAAATAAATACAGAAAGTTTGTTACACTCGGTTCATGAAGCATAATTTGGTTTACTGATGAACACAGCACATTCATCAGCTTAACAGTCAAGCCAGTTGCTATTATGGCATTATTATCATGTAGTTATATGGTATTTCTCAAAGAGGGTATAACAGGAGCTAACATACAAAGGCCTTGTCCTCAACACAATGTGAAGAATACAGGCTTTCATGTGTATTTTAAGGGTAGAATATAAGAAGAATATAACCATCACTAAAGCTAAATCTTTATTACATCAAAATGCATATAGTCAATTTAGACATAGACATTATAAAAATTCAATCAATTCAATTTGAATATATTATTTAAAAACTTGTATTTTCAACCAATTTCCAGTTACACTTGCAACGTTTCACATAAGCTACATCTTGTGCTTTAGGGTCAATTTGTCACCATGGAAACAGCAGAGCAGCAGGCTACACTGTGAAAGAGTTCATTTACTTGTCTTGCAAGCATCAAATAAAAAGAAATGAATTCAGCCCGCGGCACTATGTTTAGTTTTTACATAAGTGATGTCTAGCTTATGTAAGTCGAAGCGTGTTGATTACTGAAGCTACACAAAACACTGCACACACTACTGTGACAAGGATACTGCATTTCAAATATGCTTATATTGTAAATAATAATTTTGATTACAGTTTTTGCAAAAAAGATACTCTTAGCTTGGCTACAACCTTTCCGCTGTAGGCCACAAAATTATTCATTTGAGTTCTAGGACAATATTTATAGTTATTATATTATAGGTCTGATGGTGATTTCACAAAATGAAACTAAATAAATTTGTTCTTAAACATCCTAAACCTTCAGTTGGTCTGCTCTGGGCATAGTTAAGAACAGTGGGTTTTACAATTAATTCTATTCCATATACAGTGTCAGTTCACATTTATGTGCATGTTTTTGGACATTGGGAGGAAGCTGTAGTTCTTGGACAGGCAGACTCTACACACAAAGACATATGACAATATTTACAGTGTTACAGCCTTGTTAGTTTAAAGAAGACAATTTTACAGACAATCCGGACTAGCGTGCCACCTCTGGTGTTCGAGGTACTGGGAGTTTTGATCCCGAAACCTTCTCATTTGATTGACTGTACAGCCTTACAGAGGCAACTGCGGCAAATTTAGACGGGCTCAATCTGCACATCAGGCTGTTGCTGATGCATGTATGGATTAGAAAAAATGTTGAACCATTTAAACTTCTGTAATGCAGCTTTAAATGAGTATCATGTCATATTATACTATTTACAGCCATCATATTTGCACTCAGATATAGATAAGAGGTTCTATTTCCATAAAGTTATAACCCACTACAGAAACACTGAGCAATGCACCATCAATATGTTTTAAATAAGCCGACAAGTTAATGACTGTAATAGCCAAATAAAAAGCTAAGTGTTATGGTGACTTATGTTGAAAGATGGGGCTTGTGTGCCTCCTGTATTATGGCCAGGCTTCATGTCATCAATCCTGGCTCAAGCACTAAATCCTGGCCAGGATCTATGAACCCCTATTGGTATTGGATTTCAAGACAGCTATGAAACCCTCAGTCAAAGCTTTAACGAATCATCTTTGTCTTAATCCACTGATCAATAGGTCTGACAGGTTGAAATAACACAATAAAGTAGATTTAGTGGTCCTGCAACGTGGGGACATTTCAGACTTCAGATTAAAGGCTGCTGCAGTGTGATGCTTGATAGAAAGAAGAGGTAAAACACTGTCAGTGCTGTCCACACATCCAGCATCAGTCAAGTACAACAGTGTGACACTTTTTGAATGAAAGAAACTAGATTAAAATGTCTTGCAACAAATAAAATTTCCCATTGTACATTGCTAAACAGGGCAAATAACCCTCCCTAAAAGCCAATATTACGCAATTAAATTATAATATTGCCCATATTATCAAATTAATGGACCTATGGGATTATAAAAATCTATTACCATATCTGGAAAAAAATAAACTTAATTCTCAAAGCCATAATCAAATGGTCATTATGATAAAAACTTATTTACAAATATCAAGGTAAACTTGAAGCAACCAAAACAAGCAATTTTATAACAGGTAAAAGCCATGCCAAGTTCACAAATAAGCCCAAGCACAAATAAGCTTTATATATATATATATATATACACTAAAAGGATTATTAGGAACACCATACTAATACTGTGTTTGACCCCCCTTCGCCTTCAGAACTGCTTTAATTCTACGTGGCATTGATTCAACAAGGTGCTGAAAGCATTCTTTAGAAATGTTGGCCCATATTGATAGTATAGCAACTTGTTTACAAATGGGCTACTGGAACAGGATCAGGAACAGGAACGAGACGGAGATGTAATAACAAGGCTAGACAGAGGGGTTACATGAAGAGGATGTGGGATGAATGGTTACTCGAAACACACAATCCAGGCTTACAAAATCATGGCGAGAATGAATGCAAGGCAACCCCGACACCAATTACAACGGCTAAGTGAAGTACCATCAGAAAGTCTCCTAGAAATGTGAATGCAGCATTGAGAGAAGTGAGCTAAGAAAGGTGCAATGAGAAAACACGCACCCAATAGGTACAACCAGATGCCCATACCTGAAGCACTTGAAACTGCCAAACAAAGGCTCCAAGCCTTGACCAGCCGCCTAAAGAGGTACACTAGAGAGAATGAAGCCAGAAGAATAAACCAGAAAGTTTACGCTCAATGGCAGGGTAATAACCCACCAAGGCTGTAAACTGAACAATACTGAAAAGAGGGAGGCATCACACAACAGTGATGCACAGTGGCTGGTGGCTCTGAGAGAGGACCACAACAACCTCCCTGAACAGAATCCAGTTACCATCACAGTGGCAGACATTCAAGAAAGAGTCTCAGGTATGAAAGACTGGACAGCACCGGGCCCTGACATGATCCACACCTACTGGCTAAAGAAGTTCACTGCACTCCACGAGCAACTTGCAGCAAAATGAGCAAATGAACCAGCTGCTAAGGGATGGGACGCACCCTGAATGGCTTACCAAAGAGCGTACAATCCTGATCCTGAAGGATCCCACAAAGGGTACAGTCCCATCCAACTATCGGCCAATAACCTGTCTCTCCACAACATGGAAGCTCATGTCAGGCATCATCGCGGCTAAGATAAGTGGGCACATGGATCAACACATGAGCAAAGCACAGAAGGGTATCGGCAAAGAAACCAGAGGAGCCAAACACCAACTCCTGGTTGACAGAACAGTCACCCAAGACTGCAGAACCCGACACACCAACCTGTGCACTGCCTGGATTGATTACAAGAAAGCATATGACTCAATGCCACACACATGGATCACTGAATGCTTGGAGATGTACAACATCAACAGGACTCTAAGAGACTTTATTGCAAAAGTGGAAAACCATCCTTGAGGCCAATGAAGCCACTTGCACAAGTATCCATCAAATGTGGCATATACCAAGGAGATGCTCTGTCCCCACTGCTGTTCTGCATAGGTCTGAACCGCCTCAGTTGACTGGCTATGGATACCGACTCAGGAATGGGGCCACCATTAGTCACCTCCTCTACATGGATGACATCAAGCTATACGCTAAGAACGAGACATCGACTCACTGATTCACATAAACGGGATCTGCAGCTCTGACATTGGGATGTCATTCGGGCTTGAGAAATGTAGTCGAATGGTGACAAAGAGAGGGAAGATCAGTCCACACAGTAGGGGTCTCACTACCAGAAAGAACAATAGCAGACATTGAGGATGGTTACAAGTACCTTGGAATACCACAGGCAAATGGCAACCTTGAAGAGGTAACAAGGAAAACAGCAACTGCCAAATACCTCCAACGAGTAAGGCAAGTCCTAAGAAGTCAGCTCAATGGTAAGAACAAGGCACAGGCAATAAACAGCTACGCCCTGTCAGTGATCAGATACCCCGCAGGAATAATAAGGTGGCCAAAGGAAGAGATACAGACCACAGACGTTAAGACACAAAAGCTCCTCACCATGCATGGAGGGTTCCATCCCAAATCCAGCACCCTGAGACTGTACGCTAGTCGTAAGGAAGGCGGCCGTGGACTAGTGAGTGTGAGAGCCACCGTCCAGGATGAAACATCCAAGATCCACAAGTACATCAAAGATAAGGCCCCAACAGATGACATGCTCAGTGAATGTCTCAGGCAATGGGGAACAGCGGAAGAGGAGCTGGAGGAGGGACCATCATGGGAGGACAAACCCCTACATGGGATGTACCACCGGAACATAACTGAAGTGGCTGATATCAAAAGATCCTACCAATGGCTAGAACGTGCTGAAGGACAGCACAGAGGCACTCATCATGGCTGCACAGGAACAAGCCCTGAGCACCAGAGCAATAGAGGCCCAGATCTACCACACCAGACAAGACCCAAGGTGTAGGCTGTGTAAACAGGCCCCTGAGACAATCCAGCACTTAACTGCAGGGTGTAAGATGTTGGCAGGGAAAGTATACATGGAGCACCATAACTAAGTGGCTGGCATAGTGTACAGGAACATCTGCACAAAGTACGGACTGAAACCCCAAAGTCAAAGTGGGTAAACACCTCCAAAGGTGGTAGAGAATGACAGAGCCAAGATCCTGTGGGACTTCCAGATTCAGACTGACAGAATGGTATTGATGAACCAACCAGACATTGTGGTGGTGGACAAACAGCAGAGGAAAGCTGTTGTGGTTGTGGCTCAGAGAAGAGCTGGAAAAGACTTGGCAGGTGAAGGCGACAGTGGTGCACATGGTCATCGGAGCACTCGGGGCGGTGGCCCCCAAACTGGAAGAGTGGCTTCAGCAGATCCCTGGAAGAACACCAGACATCTCGGTCTAGAAAAATGCATTACTAGGAACAGCAAAGATAATGTGCAGAACCCTCAAGCTCTCAGGCCCGAGCTCGAAGGATGAGACCATCTGCAGAAGGTGAAGGACAAAGTTTTTTTTATATATATACCTGTTATACCTACCTATATATATATATATATATATATATATATATATATATATATATATATATATATATATATATATATATATATGTACATTATATATATATATATAATGTACATAGTCCTGTGGTTAGGTTAAAGTGTATTTGTGACCATCAAGTCCAGACTGAATACAGTTTCAAAAATAGGCCATCCTGAGTGCCATTAACCTGCTCAAGTGTGATGGAAGTGTCCCATTTTGGTACAGGCGTCCCTCAAAAAAGGCCAGCTTGGCATTCACAATCAAAAGCAGCGGTGTACATCTGTGCACATGTCTGTGGCAAATAAAAAGAAAACACCAACTATATTGGGTTGTAACAATGCGATATTAGTTATATACATTATAACTGCTTTATGTTACACAGTCTATTCAGTCTATATTCCAGTTCAAAAGTATGATGTGTGCATTAAATAATACTTTTCTTCTGTTTAAAGATACAAAAACAGATTTTGGAGAAAAGGTTCTTCAGGGCTCTTTACAAGTTTACGCTAAAGCTGCAACATTGCACACACTAGAGTTAAGTATTTACACCAAAGCAAGCCAAAGGTCCTGGAGACACTTATTGCATCTTATCCTAAATAATCCCACAAACAATATTCTTGAGCATGGCACTTGACAAAGCCTTTCCTCGGTGACAGAAAATCAAAGAGATTATGTAAGGAGGCAGTGAGTTGCTATTAGTAACAAGCTGTCTGTCTTCTGCGTCGACTTGATCAGTTCAAAATATACATTCTGTGCAACAGTGGGTTGACATGTAATCTGCTCAAGATGGAAACGCCACTCAAGAAGACTGATCCGGAGCTGAAGCCAGGATGATTATTTTTCTTTAATATATATAAATCAAACTGTGTGACAAGTGGCAAGGTAGATAAAGGGCCATTTAAATGTATGGCGAAGGCATTGCCAGAAGGCTAGAGAACAAACTGACTCTATCAGGAAGCTTCCCCAGGGGGCAGTAAGAAGCAAACTGCTGAGCACTCGCCCTGTGAAGCCTATTGTTAGTCTAATGAACAGACAGGATTTGATTAAAACATTTCAAACATCATTTGGTCCACCATGCAGTGCCAAGGGGCTTCCCCACTGAGCACACTTAACACCCCGATGATCTGAGGCGGGAGGCCCTTACTCCAGCTCAAAGGTGAGCTCACAAATCACTGTAATGCATTCAGCGGGGGTCTGCGGCGCCGGCTCTGTTTCCCGCTTTCTTCCTTCTTCAACGATTTCAAACGCTCATCGTTAAAAATTCATTAGACACTGTTTGTATCGCCTCCACCAGGATGTCACCCTGGTTGGCCGACTGTGTGGGGAAAGGCAGTTTCCGTGGGCCGGAGGGGATTGATAGAGCTCCTGGAGAGCTGAGGTACTTTGTCAGGCTTTGATGTATGCATCAGATCAGTCCATGGCAGACAGGCTCGCTGTTTGAATGGGACACACAAGTGGCTTAGTGTGTGACCGCAGACTGTGACCCCTGTAAGTACGTCGGCTGTATAAGCTGTTACTTCCAAAGAGCCTCTGTACTGCACTGCTTTTGAATCAGTGTTTCTCCACTTTGGCAATCTCTCTTTTCTAACTACTATGATAAAGTTTAGAGATTTAGAGGGAGCAATAGCAGTAAAGAGATCTATAGCTTGCTTTCACTTTAGAATCAGTCAGCAATCAGCATATTAAATCTTTAATACACTACCTTAATAGTTCAAGAATAGTGAGCTACATCTCAGGTACAGAATGACCCTGTTTTTAAACTTGTTCAATTAATAAATAATTTTTGCACTGCCTGTTTCAGTTGCTTTAACTAAAAGTAATACAATTTACTGAAGTGATATAAATGACTTTGATCACTCAGAGGGTTGTGCTAGTGAATGTCAAAAAGAAAAAGGGAGATAAAAAAAGATACATACACATACACAACATTCACACATATTTGGCCAAACTTAGAGACACATGTTGAAGTCAATACCTTTCTGTGTCTGTCTTTAGTTAATTTTAATGTTAAACTAATCAATTCACCTTCAGTGCTGTTTTTGTTACTTCAAATGTTTTCCAGTAAATAAATGAATGTAAATTTGCTTCTATAGATTTATACATAGAGGTTTTTTACAATAACCTTTGCTAGCTATAAAAGACTACATATTAGGGCCTCATGTCATGTTATATGGCAACCAAACTGCGCACTCATTTAGGGGAATAAGCAGTAAGGTATGTTAAGTGAGAAACATTTTAAGACAGATGGAGAGCGTTTGTAAAATAGACTTTATTATTGGAGCAAATTTTGTATCCTTACAGATAAAGTTAAAATCAAAAATGTGACTTTGACGAGGGTCACTGCAAATAGTTATAGATAGAAATAGAGTATACAATTTTGTAACCAGTTTTAGATTAGTCCTGCCTTCTTGATTTTTAAATGCTGTTATTAACTCCTGTCTGTCATTTTAAAAACCTTTTCTTATATTTATAATTCACATCCACCTGCTGTTCTTTCCTTCCTTCCTCATTTCATCTCACTTCTAATGCTACACCGATAGATAATTTATTCAAGGCTCAGCATTTAGCGAGCTTAATCCTCCCTGCTGATGCTTTTATGTGCACGTACTGTACAGTAATTGTATAAAAGAGTAAAAGCGGGGTTTCAGGCACTCTGATAATCACCTACTCTTTGGCAAGAGAACACCAGAAGTAGCAGTGGAATGGAAGGGAGAGAAAAAAGAGCCAGAAAGCCAAAAAACCTTGACACAAGAGAATCAGTTGTGTAGTGGAGCGGTGAGCCAGGTCAGTCTGATAGGAGCTTGGCCGGCATGCTTGGTAAGCTCAACCGAAGTCCTGTCCTGCAGCTCTGGTTGCAGGTCCCATGCCATAATGAGATCTGACAGGATGTAAATGAGTTTTTAAAAGAGGTGCTGAAAGCTGGTCATTTTTCTCATTTAGTGGTCGAGTGTGTTGGCCCGGGCCCCAGCTGTCACCATGTATACACTCTGCATACAGTAGCAGCAACACCATACACACCATGGATAAGCGTCCTACAGTCTTATATAATTTTATTAAGTTGTTTTTTTCCACCTTTTCTTTGATTTGCTTTGATCGGTTATGAAATGTTTATCCATTGGCTGGAGCAGTGGATGGCACTCAAAATCAAGGGCTTTCTTCTGAGTGACTTAGGTTTCTTTGCCAAGACAGAATATACTCCTCACAGAAAGACCGGAGTCGGCCAAGAATGTTTGAGTCGGCCGGGTTTCACAACCTTCTTGCTGTAAGGCAGGAGTGCTAACCATTCACTCATGTGACCCATGTCACATTATTTCACGTCTCAGCTCAATTTTGTCAAAAGTGTCAGTTTTTACTTTAAGTGTCTGTGGAGCGGTGACCTCAGCGTTTTTTATGTAGCTCTCTGCTGAAAGAAAGAAAATCAGATCTGATTGAATACACTATGAGTGTCTTTATAAATGCAAAATCAGTTCCGTTAAATGGAAGTTATTTGAATGATTGGGCTCTATTTGCTAAAGTAGAGTTTCAGGAAAGTGTAGTGACAGCTTGAAAACACTACAGTCAACTGTTGATCTTATCTTTAAATGGAGTTTGTGTTTTTTAGCTTTAAACTTCATGTTTATTAGTTAAAAAGCAAACTATATAGTCTTATTTGTTTTCTTGCTGAACTGCTCCTGAGACACTCTGTCGTCCTTTATGTAGGAGTTTTATTATATTTTTTCCTTTGTTACACAGAGCTACCATAACTTTAACCACATCTTATTTAGCGTTGCACTCATTTATACCTATCTCTGTTGGATGCAATGGGTTTTGGGCTATTAAAAAACAAAAGCAAAGCAAATAGAAAGGATGTTAGATGCGGTGGCAGTTCCTTCTTGACACTTAGATAATTGATTGAGATGGACTGTTAACTCATTGGTTCTTTACATCCCATATCGTTCCCTTCTGAGCAGAACTGTGAGGTTTCAAATTTGTGTTCTTGTCCTATTTAGTGGTAATTGAACTCTTAAGATAATTAAAGGTGTCTGCATTTTTAAGTTCATAAGAGCTAGACAGTGCAGTCTCCTGTGTGGTGTTAACTGCTACATGGTCCAGTCAGCTCCTGCAGAGGCTTCGAGGGCCGTCGTGCTCTGCCACTGCAGCATTAATGAGCAGCTATAATGACTAAAGGCACTTAGTTAGAGTTAAATGGAGCTTGAACACCCAGCTGACAATGAAGCGTCCACCACAGAGAGGTTGATTGGGCCGAGTAAAGAGCCAGAGCGGCGGAGCTTAACCTGAGATTTCACCTGTCAAACTCCACACGGCGGAGAGGCACTCACTGGAGCACAAGGTGCAGACTGTACCACATTGGGATACATATGTTAATGAAGGTGCTACTAAGTGTGTCAGACTTTGTTACACAAGCTCTTGTTAGTAAACTTCCAATGATGTGGACGCAGCTGAGTCATGGGGAACTATAATGAATCACAATTGCATATGGTCCAACTCCTACTGTATCTGTATTTTTTGTAGATATCCACAGAGATTGGCTGTATCCATTTTATGAAATCATATAGCCCTAGTAATACCATTTCCAGTCATTAAACAGAATATTTAAATTGTTAGTCAACATGTTTTTGTATGCTACTGTCTCTGAGTAACACAAGAGCAAGTAGCACCATCCACCAAAAGCAGAAACACAAAAATATCTTTGTGACTAACTTTCTCTATATGTTTTATTATGCTGTGGTAAGTCACTTTTGATGCCTAACAAGCTAACTTTATAATGTGTGTACCTAAGACTAAATTAACATACACAAATTTAGCCACATTCTACTTTTCTTTGGAGTACAGCAGAGTTTATAGCCAAATAAAGCTAAACTTCTATTTTAGGACCTGCACCCACAATGTTTCAATATTATGCCCCATAAGATCATTTATTACTTTAACTGGAATATCCTCTCTAAAATAAAATGCAACGCCACCACCATGTTTGTTTCTGTCTCTTCTGAATACTTTATAACCATTTACCATTAACTCAGCATCTGTGAAGGAAGAGTCCAGGTGTGTTTCAGACAGGGCTAGAATTTGAATACCATTATTGAGTTATGTCTTCAGTTTTATGCCTCAAACTGCAGATGTTCAAATGAGCTATAGTTAAATCTCTGTGAGCTGTGATTGAGAGCTATGCACTCAAATGTGTCTCAAACAAAAGAATAAAGGAGTAAAAGGGTCAAAAGACACTTGCATATTGTTCTTGAGGGCCAGTCTTATTGAGTTAGGATTACCATTTTGCCTCATAATTAGCAAATTGCAAACCACCAGGTAAATGGTAAATGGTAAATGGTAAATGGCATGCATTTATATAGCGCTTTCCTGCACCCTTCTCGGGCACCCAAAGCACTTTACATGGTGCTTCCACTCACACACACTCACACACATCCACTCCTGGGGCAGACAGAGAGGGGGGCTGCCACACACACGGTGCTCAACCTTCTCTGACCACCACCAAACACACCTCCACAGTCACACACATTCAATCACCAGTGCTACGGACACTGGGCGCAAGGTGGGTTAAGTGTCTTGCCAAAGGACACAACGACAGTATGAACTGTGGGGAGAGCGGGAATCAAACCTACTACCTTGAAGGACGGCCGCTCTACAACTGAGCCCCAGGTGAAATACTGTTGTCAATTGGATTTTGATATTATAAGATTTTTTTTACTAAAAAGTTACACAAACAGAAAACTAAAGAAATATGTAATTTATTAAATAGCCTACTGTACTGTGTATACAGACATACTGTATTAAATGCTTTTTGTTTTACTTTTGGTGTTTTATAGTGTATGGTCTATGTATATAACCTCTTTGTTCTGTATTTCTACAATAACTAAAGAATAAGGTTCAGTAACATAAAAGCGAAAAGGTTATGAATGAAAACAACAGAAACGCCACATGACTGTGGTTTGGTTATTTGTTTGAATGGTGCCCTGCAGAGGTATTGTTTTGTGTCTGGTTGCCTTAACCTTGACAGATTATTGGCCATGCAGAGAGAAGCTGCAGCCTTTTATAGTTTGAACTTATTGGCAGGGAAAGGCATCCTTGTGAGGTAAGCAGCTGTGCCGTCCATATTGCGTATCGATCTACTGTGTGCCTTGATGGCGGTACTTAATTAGATTTATATTGTAAACAAAGACTTGCTGTATGAAATCTGAATTAGCAGCTAAATGTTATCCATCAAAGCAAATAATAATATGTTCTGTGGTGAGATGCAGTATTGGTATTTGTGAGATTTATGTGGCTTGTAAATGGCCTGAGAATCCTCTCTCCTCACACTTTACAGGGCGCACAGCTGCATGCAGCCGGCCCTCTCTGCCTTCATCTTTGCAGATGATTCTCAGAGACAGACACATTGATCGGCAAACAAACACCAAGATGCAGGAGTGCAAACACACTGCCATGCCTTCCCATGTTTAATGAGAAAACATAAATGCAGATGCAGGGCTTTGACGCAAAATAAACTGGCAAAAGTGTGTAATATGTGGCCAATTGAGACTGTATTTTGTTGTCATACTCTATGACTGTATGTGCTTATAGCCATTGCTCCAGGAAACCCCTCATTGTCCTCCCATAATCACATTAAACTATGTAAAGGCATGACTCCACACACAGAAACAGCTCAAGGATATGGAGCAGATTATTGGAATTGAATCTGATGTAATTAAACACAGTCCCCCTCCTCCTCCTTCTAATAGAGACAAAAAAAAGTCACATTGTTATACTGAGGTCTCATTTCTGCCTGGTGATATTCCTCTGTGAGCTGGAGAGGGAGGTGCACAAACAATCCACTGGATTGTGGTGTTAGTGTCAGGGTAAAAGTCAAGTGCGGGTGAGCATTAGGGTTAAAACATGGATTTATCAGGAAGACAATGGGTTACTCTCTGTGTTTATCTAGGAATCAAAAGACTTTGTTTCCTGCCAAAATGAAAAGGGTTTTTCTCCTTGTTGAAAATGTACACATATTCCCAGCATATATGTGTATTCCCAGCATATTCCCAGATTTAAGGATGTAGTAAATACATGTACCTAAAAGCATCTGAAAAGAGTTCCTCCTAACATAGCACTAAGTTATGCAGTACATTGTACATCGTTACTGTTTAAAATCAGCACACAAACAGGTCAAATAGGGGTTATGAATACCTGCTTAAGAAAGCTTTATTGTATTAGAAAATAACTTTCTCCAAAAACAACTAAAGTTGCCCAGAGGACAATATCCTGTGTGGGTTCATCTCTGCACAGCACTGTCTCAGTCTAATGCTGACACCAAATTGTATTTTCAGTGAAAAAAAATAAAATAAAATCAAACCTTTTTCTCTTCCTGGCTCTAGTACAAGAACAAATTAAATGTTCTTTAATTTAAAACTCTCAGGGACATCTTGTTTTCAAAGTCATCGCTGTCAAGGTCAGAGGTCAAAATAACATTTTTAGCCTTTTATCCACAGGCAAATGCACTTATCTAGCAGTTGTTTAGTTTCTCTAAACAACCTTTTATGCTGCTTTTTTGTAGTATGTGATTTTGACCTTGTAGTGGACCAGGTTTAAATTAAACAAATATAAATCCACTCTGTTTTGTGTACTCTATTTTTTAATTTTTTGTTTCACTTTTTTGTGACATCTTGGACTAAATACCTTTACGGAGATCCAGAGTCCATTATTTCCTTCTCCTGTTTTTGAGGCAAAGTTAAGCACTCCTGCAGGAGAAGCACATACACATACAAACTTGCATGAATGAATGCTGAGGACATTTATGGAAATGTCCCAAATAAATGGATTTTGTTTTAATTCTGAGTGAATCTTTTGGTGTTTTTTCAGTGTATCCCTGCCTGGTTTAGTGCCATAATGAGCTCTTCAGCCCACAGTCATCCAGCCATTGTTATCCCCAGTGTCACCAACTGAAGTCAACTCAATAGCCCTTGAAACCATATCGGAGATCCACATGACAGCATTCATTATTGTACAAAAGAGTCCAGCAGAAGGCATAATTGTGTGCTTATATGGATTAATGCTATTGAAGTGACACTGTCTTTCATTACAGCCTGGTATTGTGCAAACCTCCTCTCAACCCCATTTGAGCTCACCAGGGGCCTTTTCATGCTTTAATCACTGATTAGAAATGATAGCCACCACATATTAAATAGTAATGATAGCAGTCTATGTAGAAATTAGAGCTACATTATCACATTATACTTTTATGCTTCAATTAAAAAGACCATTCCTATGACCATTTCTTACATGTATGCACACTAAAGAGGAATTTGTCTTTGAATTATCACACATTTATGGGATGTGGGCTGTGCATTTAACATGACTTACCTCTCAGATCATGGTTTTATAAATCTTGGTGAAGGACGTCTGTCACATTTTCTTTATTATAAATATATATCACCCCAAGAAACAGAAATTATACATTGTACCCCTACATATATTTTCTAATGAACATGATGTATATGATTCAGAACAGTGGCTCCTACCTGGTCTTTCCTCAGATTATCTTTGAGCATGGCTCTATTTAATAATCTGTGTTCTTGAATACACTGGCCATTATTAAATTATTATTTTGCTTAATATCAATATTTCTCCTAAAAGGTGAAAGGTGGACATGTCAGTCCAAATACACTATTTAATACAACAGCACTGTGTTTGTGAAGGTTCTCAGTCATCCAGGTCATCTTAAGGAAAATGATAAAGCAAAGACATCTGGACTAAGTTTTCAAGGTGAAGATGTTTCATCTCTTCGCCAAGAGACTAAAGCTCAGCTCTCTTACCAGTTGAACTTAGAATTGACAAAGTCTCTTGGAGAAGAGATGAAACGTCTTCAACCTTAAAACTTGAGTCCAGATGCCTTTGCTTTAACCTTTTCTACAACAGCACTACTTAATCTGGGTTACTAAAAGTAACCCAGCTACATTTAGGTCACCAAGAAAAACCAAATTGCACAAACGCAATAAATTATGGCTGTGTATGGGTCACGATTGATTATTTAAGTATATAAATACTGCATTATCTGAATTAATTTGGTTTTATTTCTGATTAGATTCATTTAGTCTCCTGTTTCTATTTATTTTATTGTGTCTGCTCTAAACAAAAGGTCTGTGCAAGGCTTTTATCAGTTGTTTTTTAACATTTCCTTTGAGATATTGTTTAGGGAATGGCTGTATGATACACACACTGAGTTATGTCACAGACTGACATACTCTTCTGCTAGAGAATGTTGCACACAGTGTTACATAGTGTTTCTTTAGCTACATAAGCTATAGCCTATTGAGCTATGGTCCCTGAACATCCAAAAGCATCAGTGAGATAAAAAGAATATAGAGAAGGGAATTTAGGGTCTGGCTCAGTAAAGAGCACAGATAAGAGTTGTTCACACTGAACTCAAAAACAATCTATTTATGAGAGTAAACTACCTGTTAACTCTATGCACAGGTGTGTCAAGAAAACCCTGTGTGTTGACAAACATGAGTGACACAATGTGATCAAAGCAAATAGCGCTGCACAAATGACCCAATCAGCAAAAATGGGACTCCTGCATACCTTCACTGTACACTCCAAAATGAGATTTTACAATTACATAAAAAAAAACATAAAGCCAAATGTCTGTGGTGGTTCTCAGTCATCCAGGACATAATCAAGAAAAGGTTTCAACAAAGGGATCTGGACGTAGGTTTTGAAGACATTTCATCCTTCTCTTACCAGTTAAATTCAGATGCCTTTGTTAAAACCTTTTGTTCATAAAGACAAAGTCATTTACTAGTTTTTAATGCAGCTCACAGCAGTTGGTGGCTTCTATGAGCTGTTTGAAACTACATTGCTCTCCAAACTTATTTGCCTTTTTTCCAGCCGTTGTACTGTTGTACTGAGCTCTTGTACTCTACTGAGCACTGTAGCCTTGTAGAACCAGCTTGATTACAGCAGGCTGAACTGACAGATGACAGAAAGCCACAAACACATGTCTACACGCAAAGCAAATTTCACATGGAAATGAACCAAGTAAACAATGTTTATACTTACATCTACATGCCAATTGGGCCAAAAAAAGTGTGCTATTCGGGTTCAGTGTGAACACCTCCTTATATGGGAGTATTTTATCTCTAATATCATCATTGTTATGCTTTAAAAATAAGCTGTGAAAGTAACAGCAATAAACTACAGATAAACTTTGAGAAATGTCAAAATAGAGCATCTAAGACCATCTGAATTTTCATTGGACATTTCTTTCATATAATTAATTTATTCTTAAAATATTTTATGATAAAAATGTATGTAAATGACTCGAACACTTCTGCAGTTCCTCTGAATTCCTCGACCCCTCTCCTCGCCACATCCATCGGGGAACCTCCTGGGATTTGAGTGAATCAACACAAGCACAAAAATAAATTAAGAGATCAAAACCCATAGAGAGGAAATGAGTCAGTATTCCACACCGTGTACAATACAATATCATAGCAAATTAGCAGATTTCAATGGCTTCCACTGACTACCATAGATTTACAATGTTCAGTTGGCTGCAGACCAGTCCTCAATAAATTTCCTTTTTTCAATAATGGATTTGATAGACAGTGACTTGAATGAATATGAAATAAAAGCAGCTACAGAGGTGTGAACCAAAATAAAAAAAAACTTGGGACTACAAGCCAGCAGTCATGAGAACAACAGCATTTTGTTCACGTCCTACTAAAACTGCCATTGTGATCACATTGTAAGTCCAATAAGCTTCTCTACAAAGGTACAACATATAAAATTGTTAAATATATAACTTTTTAGGGCCTCTCAAAATACATTAAATGACATGTCTTTACTCTTTCTATTCGGACTCAACATCATTTAAACTCTCTGGTGATATTTAGCATTTCTTTGATATATTTTCTTCAACTCTGAGCCAACAATATGTCCCAACTGCCTCTACTGATAAAAATGCAACTTTTTTGATACACAGTTATACGTATGTAGTACCTATATTTTTAATTCCAAAATACAGTGGTGGGTGAAGTCTGACAAAAAGTCTGCAAAGTTTAAAAGTATTCCTTTTGATTGCGACATGTGGATCCAACCAGACATATGTAGAGTTCTGTTTGCATCACACAACACAAAGTCAATGTGCCTCAGCCGCATGGTCCGCACTGTTTCATGTCATGTCATGGTGATTTATGTTCATTTTACTCTTTGGTCTATAAAAATATGGGAGGTTTACTCCAGCAGAAGGCCTATTCACAGCAGAGAGCGCTCGGTAACTGCCTCAAAATGGTGTTCCCACAATCAACACAATCCAATCTGAGCGGGGATTCCCGTTGTGTCGGATGCCACAATTCCAGTGAGGCGTAGCTGGGGGTGTAAAGGTGTCCGATCCGCTGTTTGTGCACACAGCAGGCAGAGGGAGCAGAGACGAGGCGGACGCAACGTGTTGACCCGACGACAGATAGCAGGAGGGACCGGCCAGGACAGGTAGGAGGAAGTGTTGTGTTACAGTTTGTCCAGTCAGTGTCCAGGGGGGAGGTGATGGCTCCCTCAAACAACAGTCACTCCCTGGAGTTCCCGCCGCCGGCACTGTTATGACACCTGTGGATCAGCAAGAACAGAACAAACATGAAAGCCTTGTTCAGCACACATCTCTGTCAGTGTTTTTTTTTTCACTTTTGATGCACAGCCAGCTCATACTCAGTTGTACACATGGAAAATTGTTGGCTATGAACCAGACAAAAAAACAATGGCTGGTCAACCTCATTCTACAAATCAAACAGTTCAAATCACTGTAAAGCTTTGTAACTCAGCTTTGTCTGCTCCTTTCAATGGACCGCTTTTGCATAGTGGATTTGCAAGTCCCTGAATCCCAGACTAAAATCAAGACTGAGAGTTTAATATTTTGCAATCAAGAATACAGTTTCAAATCAACACCAGTTTATACAGTACATAGGCTAAGGCTTTTAGAACAGATCTTTAAACATTTTTTGTTAAATCAAATGTAAATTCAAACAAAGCTTGAATCTTATGATTTGACATCAGGGATACTGTGTTAGACAAAATATACCCACATCTTACATTTAGTAAAATTATTTGTCCTTATATTTAAATCACTATTTTATGTATTACTGTAACTAAACCAAATGTATGAGTGAATTGTTGCCTAACTACAGCCATCGTTTTACATTTCTATTTGCAGATAACCCCTACAAAACTTTTGAATTTGAATTGTTACACTTCATTTAAAATAATCAAATTTATTTCTCTTGTTTTATTTGAGTTGTCTTTAAGCCTTTGTTAATTCTGGATGCACTGGTAATGGACCATTTGAATCTGCAAAGACCAGAAGTGGACATAAATGTAACTTTGCTTTCTTGATGTTTTTGTAACAAAAGGCAGCATGTCAAATCATTACTCCCACTGTGTTATTCTGTACAAATGTGTGTCTTTCAAAAGCACAAAGGTGTCAGTTAATTACAACAGCAACACAAAGGAAATGTGAAAACCATGCTGCTTCCTCTGTCATAATCAAGGCAAACATTTTAAACTGTGTGGAGGGTTTATGCCAGTAACAAAATTCACAACGCAGGGAGTAAAAAACAATTAATCTAGCAGAGAAAGATCTGTAAGCCTCGTTGCCATCTGTCCTGCGGCAGTCACACAGCCAACCAACGCCTTCCAGATCCGCCGCGCCACCGACTCATAATGATCAGCTCCTGGTGATTTCACATACTGCTAACTGCATGAAACGGGCAGGTGTTGGATGGAGTACGAGCATGTATCAGCGACGACAACATCTGATGCTGTGGGAATAATAAACATCGCAATGAGCAGGGCTTTATTAGAGTTAATGTCACGGTTTTGTTAGAGTTGGCTGCAAAATGACCCAGGAGTATAACAGCTTTAAGCGCTGCCCAAACAGGTGTTTAACCCTAATGAAGCACAGTCACTCCCCACATGCCAAAGGAAAGGACACACAATTATATCCACAGAGTCTCTTGAGGAAAGGTGATTTCTTTTGTTTTACATGGACAGCAATTTTTTTTGTATATTTTAAGTTTGGCAAAGCAGACAGGAGCAGAAGATCTGCAAAATTCTGTTGAGCGTATGTAGAATGAATAAAAAAAACAAACAAAAAAAAAACACCTGCAATGCATTTTTAAAAATCCAGAAGTTACCAAAGATACATTGAGTTATACTATATACAACGATGCTAGTTTTGCTAGAATTTGTTGGCATGGCAACCTTGGTAAATTAAAGCATAAATCCAGTATGCTTAATACTTTTCAGGATCGAGCATAAAGCCTCTTCATAACATAACCATACCTCCAGCTGATGAACTCAACAGACAGGCCTTTTGTCCTAATTATGGAAACGGACTGTTCTGTCTCAGAAAAACTTAATAGGTTAACTGTAGCTGAAAGTATAGTGTTTTTGTCAACAACATATTTTTACAGCCGGAAAAACAAAACCAA
This sequence comes from Neodontobutis hainanensis, assembly GCA_024349245.1. Taxonomy (NCBI): domain Eukaryota; kingdom Metazoa; phylum Chordata; class Actinopteri; order Gobiiformes; family Odontobutidae; genus Neodontobutis; species Neodontobutis hainanensis. The sequence continues at coordinate 1,538,525 of JALDNG010000042.1, read as the reverse complement.
AATAAGAAATAAATAAAGAACAACAACTTTGACTAAACGTATTGACACTTTTGTCAACAAATAAAAACAAAATGTAAAAAAAAAACAGACAGAGACGGAAGCGGTGGAAATGTTGTCAGACGCAAAGAAAAATTTATCCACAGGACAACATGCGATGAAAGAGAACAGCCTTGTATTATCAAACAATGTTAACGTTTGGAAGGAAAAGAAGGGTGGACATATGAACACATTTGCAACAAGTTGACTAAATTATGACTAAAATTAAATGGCATTTTAGTCAGAATACTAAGACTAAAACTAAATCAAAATTTGCTGTCAAAATTAACACTGCTAAAAAGTGTAATGACGTGTTGCAGGTGCCAAAACATTATTATTATCATTATCCCCTGAAATAAACATGCCTCCGTAAGCCAATCTTATAACATATATCAGTGTAATCATAAAGTTCAATGCATATATGCATATGGGATATCAAACATAATAACCAATAGTTTCACCAAAATGAAACACCAGCCATGCTATACAATTCACAGAAACAATTTTAAATGTTCCATATCTTTCTGTACTGTAATTGGTTTCAGTTACTTTTACTATTTTTGGATCCTAATTACGTAATCCTGTTAGGTTATTCGCTAAGGCTATTCCTGCCAGGTAAGGACTGAAGATCTTTGGAGAGTTCATTGCAGATAATGAAATTGACGTTTTTGAAGTCAGCGTGAGCTAGATTTCCCTGAACTCCACTATTTATTTATTTTTTTGGGCCTTTTTGCCTTTTTTATTGTTATTATTTTATAGACAGAAAGTTGACAGAAAACAGAGTAAGCAAGATTCGTGCGAGATTCAAACCCAGGTCTCCCATGTAGTTGGTATGCCTCTACTGACTGAGCTGGGTGCTCCAAAAGATTTGATCCTGGTTTCTAATCCCTTTTCACTCAAATTTACCTGAAATGCCAAAGAATACAAAAAACAGTAAATCTTCTAAAAACAGTGACCAAAAAACTAAATATGAAGACTAGCGCAATTATTGCAAAATATGTATCATATAGAAACCCACTTAAAAATACTGAACTTTTACTTCTAAAAATAATAATAAAAACAATACATCTAATTTGTATAGCGCTTTTTAGGGGACGCAAAAACAAAAGTACTAAAGGTTGTATCAAAACACTATTATGTTAATTTAGTCTTCTCTCTTTGCACACAGACACTGCAAGTCCTTTTTTCTTCATAACACCCACACTGTTACAAACGGTTACCCATAAATCTCTCACACAATCTCATCTTGGCGAAACACAAGACTTCTATTAAAACGAGGAAAAAATGTCAGATGAATATGAGATGAATTTGCCCTATGAATAAAATTTGCAGGCCCTGGGTGATTATTATTCCCTTGGGTTTATCAGGGAATGGCCATATTACTCTTATTTTATATCCCGTAACAGCAAGGGAAGGTTTTATATGCATGTGCACATAAGTGAGGAATATAGACAAACTGGAACGGGACTGACTGTTAGAAATTTGAAGGTGTCAGAGAACAAAATTATGGGCAGAATCATCTTTTATAACACAACATTCACTCAATACATATCGACATGTAGCTCGTAGTGTTCCATCTGAGACAGGGCAAACATTGGATTTGAGGGACATTATGCAGCGCTTCCTGTCTTCAGGGCGAAAATATAATGTGGTGATGAATAAATGAGAGTGCACACATTCAGATTCTTGTACGTGTGTTGCATGTACATCCAAGTGAAGGCGCGCACAGCCGCATCTGTCAGCACACTACATCCACAACACATCTCTCAGCTGAGTGAACATATGGCTCCCGCTTGACATTTCCTCACAGGCCTGAGTAAAAGTACAAAAATTCATTGGACTCATCAACATTAAAATTTGATTCAGAGATTGAACTTGAGAATTAATTGAATTGATGATTTGCATTTATTAGTCTCCTTAGCTCTAAATTTCCAAGTGAGTATTAAAGCCTTTTTAAGTTCATTTATTTTTCTGAAGTACTTTCTATTGGTTTTACAAAAAGCACATTCAGACCAAGGCTTTGATCAAACTAACAGTTAGACTTTAATCTAAAGTCACCCATTACCTAAAGTTGCACTGTTTATTGAGTGCTATGAATAATAATAATAAAAAAAGGACAGCCAAGAATGATCATTTATCTGTAGTTCTTTTAATGTGGAATTATATGCTTGACTTTTGAATAAGTTTTGTAATATTATTCAATAACATCATTAACAACATGTCAAAAATTAAACAGAAATGCATTAACAACATATTTCTTACTTATGTAATGTGAAATAACTCTCAGCCCTATGCAAATGCTACTGGCAACAATTAAAAAAACAAAATTCAAAGATGTACACTGTTTTCTTTCTGATGCAGTTCTAAAATAAAACACCAATTGCACAAGGCTGTTTTGTTTTTTTCAACTTTTTGCCAGACTGTGTGGTAAAATGATTCCCATTTGAGGATAATTTTTTACAAAATAATTTCTCAACTAGAAGCTGCATTGCTTGTACATGATACATATATAAGTGTAATTTTGGAATCATTGGTAAAGTAAGAATGCGTAAAGCAATGCAGCAAATAACAACTGACTGATGTAGACAAAAGAGATATGTGTGATAATTTTCAAAGACATACTTGCAAATAGGTCACCTAATAAAACTAAGACACAATAGAAAATGTTAGCAGTTACAGAAACTGTTCTGAAACTGGAAAAACCTCTAAAGACTGGCTTAATACTGTGGACCAACAACTTTAAGATCCAATATCAGCCCACTTCTAATACCTCACTGCTTAATTTTGAATGCTGCAGTTTTCTTATTGTATGTTGGAGCATGCATGCTACACAATAGTCCGCCACATGAATATTCATAATATATCTTGTAGATTAGGAGCACAATACAAGTCAATAAGCGATGGTAAATTACTCCTTACAAGCTGTGAAGTCCGATACCGATGCAGATGCTTAGATCTAAATATTATGATTATAACCCTCATACTCAAGAGACAACGATAGACACATTCAGCAGCATACTGAAGGATGTCATGGACGGTCAAATGTCACACAGCTGTTTAAGTTGAAAACATTTCCAAGAATGCAGTGTGGCAATATCAGTGTGGATAAATGTATGCTATAGAAGAAATTTTTAGAGCAGTGATGTGTCTTGTAAAAAATGCACAAGGTGGAAACATTATAAAAGCCTATACTGTTATACATAAAAGTATCTTGGCAAAACAGTAGCACTTTTTGGAATATGATAAAAAGCAATCAAAAATCAACGCATAAACAGTCCAGATTACTATTGTAAAACCAAAAGCATTTTTTATTTCTAAACTATGGACTTGTAAGTGCTAAATGAAACGACTTCTGATTACCATTCCCAAAATCTTAAACACCATTAGGATCACCATGTAGGAGGCTTGTTTTTCCAGTTTAGCTTATAAAACAGCAGCTATTGAAGGCTATATATCTAATAGGCTCATCATTTGAGCCTGGCGTTACTTATATGGATCCTATGGAATACTGGAAGCATGTAAAATGAAAAATCCTCTTGTCTGCAGTTCATGGAAACTTAATGCTCCAGTGCAGTTGTTATTTCCTGTATATTACAGGATCAAATGTTGTGACAGTAAATAGACAATAATCTCAAAATGCACTCTGGGAGTTCAGAGCATGCATTTCACCCTCAGTCTATTTATAGTCTCAAATCTGCCGAGGACCTGCTCCAATCACAACACAGGCCATAAACTGAGAGTATTGGGCAAGCGCCTGGTTTTCAGAAACTCCATGAGACTGGGCATTTTTACGACTCTGGCCTCATCCTTTTTTACTGCACTTTACGTTAAATTTACTACACAGGCAACGCTCTATTTCCCGATCAAGCGTATTAATATCGGAGCCGGACTGGCGCCATGTTTTATACCACTGTGCATCCAGCCGCCATCTGACACAATGCTTTAAAGACAATATATAAGGCATGCCAGTAAAACGGGCTGAAAATAAAGCTTTTCTGTGTTTTACTGGCAGTGGTACAGACAGGGATTTTCTGTGGTTAAACACACGCCAGGGAGCTGCTGAGCTTAGGGAAAATTGAGACGCTAAATAAAGATATCAAACAAGCAGACGTTTCCTTCAATTGTATCTAAATTTATGTTTGGAGACACAGACATCAGAACTCAGTTAATAGAGTTAATAGCCTAAAATATTACACTTGTGCACTCCCAAGACCAAGTTCATGTTAAATTAAATTTCAGTGTTTGTGATCTTTGTCAATGTGTAAATGTGTAGAGCATTTTCTATTCTCAGGAAAAATGTTGCACATCAATTGTTTTTTGTAGAATGAGCATGAACCTTAAACTGTAAAAGCCATAACAATATTGGCAGCAATGGCACCTGATCTGCCACATTTGATAAGCACCACTTGGAATAATTATTAATTTACAAAGCTGCTTACAGGTGTCATTACCTTGTATGGATGACACAACAATTGAACTTCAAGTTCTTTCTCAATAAATACCTAAATTCTAAAATCTCAATATTGGTTCAGACTTAGCACTAAGGGGCCATTTTAAACAACACCAAAAGTCAAATGTTCTCACTGATATGATTACAAGATGAGGACACTGTACGATGGGGTGTGGTGGCTCAGGTGGAAGGTTGACGGATCAATTCCTGCTCTCCCCAGTCCATATTGGTGTTGTGTCCTTAGGCAAAACACTTAACCCTCCTACCTTCTGGTGTAAGTGAGTCTGTAAGAGTGGCTACCACGTTTCCACCACCAGTGTGTGACTGTGGAGTGAACCCTTTGGCTGCTTTTTAAAACTGCCATTTTTCTGAGTAGCACAGTTTTGGCCAAAATGTGCTTTTGTGTAAGCTGCCGGATGAATTGAATTGCAAGGTCTAAAGGGGGCCCACACATACCTCTAGCACCAGACTGCTTAGTAACTGTAAATAAAACATACTACAAATCCTCACACTCGGGAGCATCACAAACACTGACTTTGATGCAAACTGTTTGATTATGCAATGTTGTTTTTGATAAATTATTTCTGAGTACCACTTCCAGATGGAAACATGTTCACAAACATCACTTGTTAAATGATAAATTAACAATGGGCCACTTCTGACTGCCATTAGAGTGCAGCCTGTTCCCACCTAGCATTCAAATAAGTCATCTGGTTATGCCTGCTGTGTTTTAATTAAATACTGTGACATCATTCAATTGACAGGGTCTGTAATAAAGAATGTTTTACTAAAGTGCACAAACAATTGATTGTAATACATTGTCTGTTCTTATTACCATATTTAAATTTACAGTACCTGAATACTGAAGATTTGCAGTGACTTTGCATCAACAATGCATTCATTCAAACACATAATACTGTATTTTTAACAAATGTGTTAAAGTTCTGGTGGTTCTGTGACTCTGGAAAGTTAGTCTGCTCTGTTAAAATCAAAACAATTTAGCCAAGTGTATTTTCATGTAGCTAAATGATGCATATCAAAACAGTATTGACCTAAACATATCTATGTCAGTTCTGAAGAGGACCACATAGACTGAGAGGTGTTTTGTGAGTATACCTTGTCCCGGTGCTCTTGCTGCCTGAACAGGACCAGGGATTGGGTGGAGCTGTGATGGAGGTGATGCTTGTAGCGGAAGTGAGGTGGTGGGACGGTGCAGGTGGTGGTGTTTCTTGTGGTGGTTGGTTTGTGGCTGTCTGTCAAGGGGTCATCAGTGCTGTCCATAGTGCAAGAGTGTCGAGGGGGACTCTTGTCTCGTCATAGTGCCTGAAGGGAAAAGAGGCAGAGTGGAGCCGAGTCATTATCAAATGCATTGTTACTGTTTTATTCAGCTGATCCTTTTTCAAATGGAGATGCTGTGTCACCAGTGACACCAATAAGCTCAGTGGGTAGAGCAGTCGTCCTTCAACCGGAAGGTAGGCGGTTCGATTCCCACTTTCCCTACAGTTCATACTGTCGTTGTGTCCTTGGGCAAGACACTTAACCCACCTTGCCTCCAGTGGCTGTAACACTGGTAATTACTGTAGAACAATGTACATCGCTTTGGATAAAACGTCTGCTAAATGAATAAATGTAAATGTAAATGTAACCACTGTGTTGGTCTGAAGTGCTTCTTAGAAACTGTTGCATAGATCAGAGGTTGTCAAACTGTGATACAGGAACCACTGAGATTCTTTAAAAGAACAAGAACTTACCATTAAAAAAAATAAAATTATTAAATGTTGCCCTGTTTATTTTATTACGCTAACCCTGGATTTTTATCTGAAAGCTACACTACCTAACTATTAAATGTGCACTCACTAAAGAACTCTCACATTGGACAAACATCTGATATTTTTATATTGTTTTAATAATCCGTAAGCCCATCATGCCTAATAGTAAATCTCCTGCTCGATAACATGCCTATATTTATGTCCACATTTAATATTTTTTTATGGTGAAAATACATTTAACATACAGTACGTACAAACCAATCAAATGCTTCCCTTTAATTGGAGTGGAGCCAAAAGAAGTTGTCTCTTTAATATAGAATCCTGCTGGGCTTTCATGCATTAAACATTAAAGCTCTATAGGATCTTGGCTCTGGAGTTTAGAAATACATCTCTGTTCATTTTGATTTTTGCCGATAACTCAAAGCCTTCAGCATTTATTAGAAACTCTCCACTACGCAAAGTAAGTTCAGTAAGTGTGAATTTGTATTGGAGGTCTGGTACTCCATTGGAAACAGTTCCAGGACACTTCTGTTCCAGTTCGATTTTGTGGGCAAAGTCTTATTCAAGACAGGACAATTTTTCTTTGAGAATATGTGAGGATGTCATATAGTCTGCCTGAGACTTAACCTACATAATTGTCTCTAGCCCAAGAGCAGAGACACAGGATCCAGAATAAAAGCCACACTAAATATTTTTGACATGTTTCCAGAATGTCTGTCCAATATGATGAATTTTAAGTAATATCCCATTTGCCTGATTTACATAGGTGACATTTGAGGGTTCATTTTGTGCTTTTTACTAATCGGTACAAGGTCAATTATTTGAAACTGTTGCAGAAATATATTATTTCTTTGGTTCCAAATGTATCCTCATCAATATTCATATCTAATTCAGTTTGCCCCGTTTGCATCACATCTAATACAACCAGTGCATCCATCTAATTCAGCACATTTTAAAAGCAAGTAATTGTTTTTTTCGCTGGGCACTTAAGAACCTTCTAAGATTTTTATCATTCCTCTAAATCTAAGTGGCTCTATCACAGTGGTAGAGCCACTGGTAGGTTGGTGGTTCTATTCTCACTCTCCCAGTTCATACTGCCATTGTGTCCTTTGGCAAGACACTTAACCCACCTTGCCTCCTGTGGTGTTCTAGCTGTAACACTGGTGAATAGAATCGTAATGTAAGTTGCTTTGGATAAAAGCGGCATCTAAATGAATAAAAGTAAATGTAAGCCCTGCACGTTGCCATATATTACCAGTTTGAGGATATTGTGCACATATTTTTTAATAGACACATTATCAATGTTGGTGCATAAACCACAGTGATTGTGAACACATATTTCAGCCACATTCATCATCTCCCTCGCTATTCCTGCCCCTCAGTGAAATCTGACATGTTTAAAAGGAAAATCCTGCAGAAATTCTCTTGACACGTGCTGTGTGTATGAAAAGGATTGTCACCATGTCATTTTTGTAATCCTGTTATTCGACCAGTTTTATGTGAACCACACTTGGCTTTAGCAAAGATAATTGGTAACATTTGGAGTCCACCCCACATTTGCTGTTTTACATTTTGTTCTTGTTATCAGGCCAAACGGACATGGATGACACTTTGCCAGTGGCTAGTGTGGACATTTAGCACCGGAGCTGGCAGCCACCCTTTCACTGTTCAGCTTTTGCTTTAACTGGCACGGCTCACTTAGAAGATCAATCCCTCAAGCTCTTGGACTGTTTGTACAAACCTGGGTAGACAGAGCCTCTCATTCTCCCTGTCTGTTCCTGTTGCCCCTTTCTCTTTGTTAACAGTCCCAGTGTCATTCCCACTTCCCCAAAATGAAGGTGTTCGCAGGCTGGGAACTAGTGCTGACTTGGCTGCCTGTAGTAGAGCTGGCAGGGAGAGCTAATGGTTAACTGTCTCTACCACCATTGGCCTGTCTGGTATGGCCAAGCAGCTGTCTTCTTAGTGGTGATTCTGTTCAAGCCACTGTTGGACGTGACTGTGGGTCTCAGAGGGATCAATTACTAGGGCTGGTACTAACCAGATCCAAAAGGGGGAGAGTTAAAGCGGGGCAGCGCGATATCCCATCAGCTCCACACACAAGAAGGAATTGAGAATTCTGACAAAATCCAAACGAAGAAGCTTTTTTATTCGCAAGCCGACTATATGCTGTCACTGTCCAATGTATATTATTGTATATGTGTATTATTTATTGTATAAATACCGTTGGGTTGGGAATCGGCTGCAGAAAACTGTAAAAGAGTTCAATACTATCAGTGCCCCCTCTGTATTTGTGTCACTTTGTCACCATGTGTCAGTTAAGCGTCCCCTTTCCTCACCTCTCCTCTCCACTGTGAAAAAGTCTTGATTACAGTAATCACAGTCTTCCTCTCAGCCGGGGCCACTTGTGCTCATAGCACTCTGTTCACGGCTTAAATAGCCCAATCAGCAGCAGTCTAATGGAACCTATCATTAAGATCTAGATAGATAGTTAACATTTTGTTGCCATTTCTGCCCCTTCTGTCCATTTCAAATAGATTTTTGGAAAAATTTGTGAAAAGACCAGCCCTAATGGTGATGAAACACCAGCTGATTCTAATAACTAGTTAGAAAAAATACATTTTATTCTGTGAAAATTGAGAATATTTGAGCATTCAGGCAAATCTAGAGAGGTTCAAGCAACACACATCTTACCAACTAGACTAAGACCCAAACAGTACAAAGTACAAACTGAACACTATAAACTTTTAAACTATACAGTGTCTTTACATTTAATTAATTTGAACCTTTCCAAAATAGTAATGTGTATGCTATATTCTGGTTGCATTTAAATAAATGGCTCTGATACATGTTCCTGTCTTACATCCTCCCTGGTCACTAGATCAGCGGGGACAGACAGCGATGAGTCTGCACTGATGAGACAATGTATAGGCAACCACTACTGTAACAAAAGAAACAAAGTCCCTAAAATAAGACTTTTTGAGATGTCTTTAGTGCTATCAAAAACACTACTGTCTGCGCAGTCATCATAAGAAGGTTTAAACACTTTGCTGATTCTAAAGGTAACTGAGATTAACTCTTGACCACGGGTGCAACTACCCAGTGCTAGAGGGGTATGCAGCAACAATTTTGTGTATATATATATATATATATATATATATATATATATATATATATATATATATATATATATATATATATATATGTGGGTTAAACCAAAATCTATCCGATTTTTTGTAATTTATTACACATGGCATGCTGCCTTATCTATTCTAGTTTTCAGCTCAGTAACTTCGGTTTATTAAGCCCCTGAGTCTTAATTTAAACCCTATTTGGCTGCTACATTCCCGGTGTTAGCAACTGCTAGCTCGTCTGTTAACATGAAGATTGCAAGCCTCCAAGCACAGACATCACACCTACCTGTTGCCTTTCCCCATCCACTTGTTTAGCTTATGCTCCTGACCAATGAATACTTTAACCTCAGTCCTGCAGGTAACAAAGCAATCAGCTGCCGAATTTCCCTCGGGATCAATAATTCTTTAATTGAATTTTTTTTATGTATTCATTTATTTGTTTTGGTTATTCACTTGAATGTGTGCACCAAGATGAGTAGCTAAATTTTAAAATTAGAAAGGATATTTTATCATCTTGTGCAGCAAACACAAAAACAAACTACCATACCTGCTGTTGTATACATATGTGCAGTTTGTGGCACAGAGAAATACTGTAAAAGTCACTACAAACCCGGCTCCTTTACATTTCATTTAAATGGACTATATGTAACTTTTTAAGCTCAAATAACGTTTTTATTTGCCCAAATATGAGCCGACCATAATTAGATGAGACGACTGAAAATTTTATTGTTAAAAATTGTTGTCTCTATGAGCCTGTAGGTTCATTTTATTGTGGAGAATTCTGTCCGGTTTTGCCAGGAAATCAAACTGGATGTGACGCAGTGCGCGCTCCCGTGTACAGCTCTGACTCCCCAGTAAAGCCGCCATGACAGCAAGCGTTTGTCTTGAGATAGACTCTGTGAGCAACCAAAAAACTACTGGCCTATAGCACGGCCCAGACACGCAAAAAAATAAAAAAACAAAATATGTTTTATCGAGCTAGTTCTGTAAAGGAAAACAGGAGTGTGGTCGACGTTGGGAATATTTTTTTCAAATGTCTTTATAAAAACAACTAATTCTAACTCTGTAGCACTTTGGGGTTACACTTTGCCAGGGACTCTTTTCTTTGCTACTACCGTTGGCTTGTTTGTTCAATAACCTTCACCACAGATAACGTGAGCCATGACAACTTTATAAATGTAGCCAGGATGTAATTGTAACTCTAATTGTAACATTTCTGGCATTGGTTATCTGGTTATATTTACTGGTCTGTTTATAGTATATAGGGTGTATCGCATCCATTTAACTCTCAGTTGGGATCCAAAGTACGTCATACGATAGCACTTAGACTAAATTCAGTATTATATGGTGGTGAGCACATGCTCCTCTGGATGTGGGACAGGTTCTGAAGCATGAGGCCCTGTCACAGACTGGACTCAACAGACGTGTCTGAAGGATGTTGACAAGGGTCTTCTCTTTCGAGAGAGTATAAATCATTATTTTACTCACTGAAGTTTGTTTTGTTAGTATATACCAGAGCTGAATGTGTGAATAAGGAATATTTATGCAACATTATCAACACAATGAAACAACAACATAATAATACTAATAATAATAATAATGTTTTGTTATTATTACAGCCCTAATGTGTCCACAGTAAAGTGGCCAAAGACTACAGCTAGACCCTTCGGCTGCAGAGCAAAATTTTGGGGAACTGTCTAAAGTCTCCAGGGGGACTCCCAAGAAGACAGATGACCCTCGGGCCCTTGGTCTTCTCCCTGGAGTTGTGCTCCCACCTACAGCTGAACTGGCTCAGACACAACTCCACAGAGGACAGGTGTGTCCGTCACTCTCACAGGAACCATTATGTTTAGGTCTCATGCAGCAGTGGAATAGTCTTCTAGGTGCACTTACCTACACTGTGTAGACATGTTTGTTACCTCTACACATCTGTATGTCTGTGTAATATATGCCATAAATAAGTAATAAAATGAATGCTGTTACTGTCAAAATTACACCCATACTAATTCTTTCTCTGGCTTTCTGTCTCTCTCTCTCTAGGACATGACTCGGCCACATAAACCAAGGGCAGCAACAAAAAGAGACTGAATCAATTCAACACTTCTTTATTATAAATATGTGAAGGACAGAATCTATAATTATATATCTGTATAAACCGAACAAATAAAAAAGCACCATGTGGTTGGCTGAGACCCGGTTGGCAGACATAGGTGCAACTACCCAATGCTAGAGGGGTATTCAGCAACAATTTTGGCCATGGTAAACCAGACTTATTGCATAAGTTATGTTTTCCAGCTTCTAGTCATTTATTGTGCATGCTACCTTATATTTACCAGTTGTTATTTTACCTTATTAAAATTTAGATATGTCATGCATAGGCTTGGTACCATAGGGTTTAAACAAAATCTAAATGTAGCTATCAGCAACACTAACTAAACTAATAAAGTTAGCAAACCCTAATTAGTCTGTTAACATTAAGCTTTCAAGTTTGGAACAAATCTATGCATTTTATGCATTGGCAGACCAGAGATATTGCATTAGTTGTTTTCCAAATTATTGTCATTGTTCATGGCATGCTGCCTTATATTTTCCAGTTTTCAGCTCAGTAACCTCAGTTTATTAAGCTAGCCTTAATTTAAACCCCATTTGCTGCTAAAATTCCCAGTGTTAGCAAACGCTAGCTAGTCTGTTAACATGAATATTGCAAGCCTCCAAACACAGACGTCTCACTCTAAATCCTACCTGTTAAACTTCACCATCCACTTGTTTAGCTGCTGTCGCATACCTTCACATGCCATCTCCTTTTCCCTCTTTCTTTTTCTTTTTCTATTTGTTGCCTCTGACAGTTTTATTGCTTTATCCGTCTTTCAAAAGTACCTGCTCGCTCAGCGCACTCACGGCGCCCCCGCCAGCCACGCCCACTCACGATATTCCATTTTTATCCAAAATTCTATTTATGGAATCTAATGAGGGCGCCTACTGTAGCCTGTTAGTCCTCTAAAATGTTATATAGTATTGAGGAAATACTGAAATTATTTAGAAACGCACAACAGCAGCTGAGCTACATTTAGGAAAATTTTTTTTAACCCATTTTTATATTTTTTTATCCACCATCTTTTTGGCACCCCCAAGGTGCTGCGCCCCGCATATAGTGCATACCTCCTTTTTGCGCCACACTTCCTGACCAATAACAAATGACACTGTAACCACCATGACTTTTTAATACCATGTGCCATTGCAAAAGCAAAAGCTGTAAACTATGTCCTGGTAGTGCTAGAGAGTATTTATTAAATTCTATCTTTGTAATTTGTTTACCCTCAGTTATGCCCTTAATGTAAGAGATAAGATAATATAGGACTTTATTGATCCCACAGACGGTAAATTCACTTGTACAGCAGTTCTTAGACGGGTAAAATGCAAAAAGTAAAAGAAAGGTGCACATGCATTAGAATAAAAAAAAAAACTATGTACAATCTCAGCAGGATTTTAAAAAGAATACAATATGAAGGTTAAATTAAACAAAAACAAAACCTATCCATACACATATGTACAAAGAAAAGTAAGAAAAAGAAATGGACTAGGTTATTGTTATAAGGATGTCCGAGACAGGTCAGGTTAGCTTATACTCTATACAGTTATAGACAGTAATACTATAGTCGTAGCCTGTAGTGGCCAAAACAAACACAAAAGCCCATACTTTGCCAACTGTTTGCATCTATGACTTCAGTCTGTGTATAATATATTTATACATTTCAATGTATACCAACTTTGTATGTCTTCAGACTTTGACATATGCTCATTCTTACTCATGGGGACAGGATATGTTTCATCAAACATCATAGAAGCATCAAATAATTTTAAAGGAAACATATGTTATAGTGTTGTTCTAAGCATGTTGGACAGGATTTGTTTGGACAGGATTTGTGGATGGTAAGTAGCCGCTACAATAGTGCGTCTCATCTGTTGTCAGGACAGATAAGAAACTCTGTGATGTAGCTGTTGCCCTGGCACCAGCTGTTATTGGTTTCTGCAGCACAAATGTTATTTGTGCTCTCACTGAAAAAACTCACTGTATCTCTGTTTTGTCATTTTGCTTGTCCTACAAACTAAAATGAAAGTGTGTTACCATAGAAACTAAGAAAAAAACACATTTATTTCTGCTGTTCAAGTATAGCACAGAGACTCAAGCAGAAGTAATTTAATGGTGTAAGTGATCTGTCCGTTTTCTGAATGCGTGGGATGCCATAAGTCTCCCATTTTGGCAGACGTCTGCTTTTATGTTGAACAGAAAGGAAATAAAGCGGTGACTAATGGACATGCATAAGTGTCCGTGCGCAATTAATGTTTCATTAGGTGATCCCAGGGAGCTCATTTACACTCTTAGTGCCGGGAGATGGTTCATCTGTAGAGCTGTATTGGTGTTGGGTCAAGCTCTTAGAGGAGACTCCTGTCACAGAATGAGTGAGACCGCTCACAGAAATGAATTAGGTGTTCTGGCTGTAACACTACGTGATATGTGTCCTTCTTAGCCGATGCTAATAAAAGTCACCTCACTCAAGACATCACTGTCAAACGTAAGCAATGTACATATCAATCTTCATGCATTTGTTCAGAGATTGGCCTTAGAAAAATCCATATTGTGTTGTTATTGACAGGAATGACATGTACTTTTGAACACAGGGTCAGACTAAGATTAATGTATGAAGAGGGGGCAGGGGTCCAAAAAAAATGTCAGAGTGGGCAGATGTTATAAAGGTAACATTGCTAAAAGGGCATCAAATAAATGGGTAAGTAAGCATTCACCCAAAGCTTTAGACACAACATTTAGTCAGAGGGACACAACTCCAGCTCTTTCCTTCCATCCAACAAAGTTTATGTGTATAATTTTTTGAATTGAATATAGTTTTCCTCATCACAACCTAAGTTGAAGCAGTGCTTTTTCTAAATCTTTTGACTCAACCTGGTCATCAACCCAAACTAGCAGTTAAAGGTCACTGGTGTCCTCTCATCGACAGTCTCCCTGTCTGTGAGAAACTAAAACTAAAACTCTCCAACATCTGTCCACCTCACACACAGCGCCTCCTGACATTTGTCTAAAACGAGCATTTACTATGTTATGAGGTTGAGTCAGAGCGACTTACTCAAACTCCCTGAGGGACACGTCTGTTTGTCTGCACTCATGTGTTTCCTACGGACCAACACCTGACGGACAAGTGGGATATGCTCAGTCGACTGCACACGGCCAGTTCTCATCTGTAGGTGAGGTTGCAGTTTGGCTTTAACCTTGAAAAGCCGCAGGGGAAGGGACATTTGTTCCAAGTTATTCATAATGGATGTGGCGGACTAAACTGTTTTATTTTTTTGCATGGGATTGTCCTCTGGGTCTGCAGATAACAAGAGGTTTACGTAATGTTTCAAATCAGCTTTAACCTTTAATGCATTTTAGGTTACACACACACTTGTCAAGCACCAAGGGCATATGCTTGACATTTGTATGGGGATGTACACAGTGCCTTTGATATTTGGAAGAGTTATTTTTAGTACCATAATTACAAGTCATTGTAAAAAAATAAAATAAAAAAGACAAAAAGAAAACTGGAGCAGAAAACATGACTTTGTGTTTTATCTCTCAGTTTAACCAGCCATCACATAATCATCCCAGCTGCATGTTTATGCAGATGTTAGTGTTATCAGTTATTTCAGTCATTCTAGAAATTTCACAGTTGTCCCGATTGCACTCAGTTACATTATATTTCATATATTGTATGTGGCAATTATAATGACTGTTGCCCTCATGAACCATATCCTAGATCAACACAACTGGAGTATTTATGCATCAACAAATTGTAAGTACTTTTTACAATTGCTTACAGTTATATATCTTATAGCCTTTAAATGATTATGCATGTCTTTGATTTTTGGTTCTCCTCTGTTACATTTTTATTGCAATAAATTCTGAACATACTAATGTGGAGTAAGTCTTTAAAAGATGGCTGTCCATGCCAGGTAAAGAGGGTGATGATGAAATTAGTTTAATAAAAAACACTTAAAACACCCTTTCTTTTTTTAAACAATTAAGCTATAGGCTATTCCTTGCAAGAAAAGGCCATATTAATTCCTTAAAAAAAATAAAATAAAAAAAGACTATTTGGATGATGTTAAATTAGAGCGATTGTACTTAATTGGAAGCCAGTGGGTGTTAAAATTTTGCATTGTCATGTCTTTACTACTGTTTCCCACTGCTGTCAAGTCCTGTCCCAAATCTGCTCAAGTTTCTTCAACAGAGATTAAAGAGAGCATAGAGTCATACAAGGCCAGACCATCCGTCACATAAATTAAAATTTTTAAAGAGGCATTTTGAACAATGACCTGGGTCTGCTCAATGCCAGTTATTAGAATGCTTGACAGTGAAAGCTCCTTGAAGACACACATACTCACACACACTGACACAGATGAGTGCACATAGCTGTCCCGCCATTTGACTGGCTGTCACCCAGCGCAAAGAAGCCAATGAAGCAAGCAAGGAATACCTGTCACATCCCGCATAAAAGACATGTGCTGACTGATGGATATGAAATGTACATGTAGGCCAGAGCAAACAGGGAGACGAGGTACAGGAAAATGGGGACACATGTTTTGGATTTATTCATATGCAGAGTTTACTACAGAAAATAAAACTGTAAATACTATCGAACACAGTGCTTTGGATTCATAATTCCACAACACCATGTGCATTACTAAAGACTGAGATTGCTTGAAGCTTACAAGCCTTTAATAATCTGTGGCTATTTCAAATAAAGGTTCACTGTGTGAAATGGAAGATAATTGGTAATAGTGCCTATATTGGATAAAAAAAAACATTTGAAGCGTCACAGAGTCAAGTCATCATCAGATCGATTTATACAGGGTTTGTTCTTGGTCAACAGCATGTCCTGGAGAGGCCATCATTGGTCTTCACAAAGATCCCTGTGAGGTGTGTAAAGGCAAATCAAATCTAAAAATGTTTTATTTATTTGTGTGTGTTTGTCTGGATCTGGGAGCTATGCACCTACAACTGCATGGGACAAACAATAGTCCTATGGTGTTACATCCCAAATTTCTTTACAAATATTAAAGTTGACTAACTGCTTTTATCACATTCCCTCAGCTGTTGACCAGGGGCAGTGCTGAAAGTTCTCATCTAGAGACGATTTTTACACATACTCCAGTGTTTTGTCAAGAAAGGTCACGTGATCAGAAAGGACTATTTTTACTCACGTTAATCATGTAGAGCTTTCATGTCCGGTATAATAAAGGGTTGCATGTTTTTTCTCTTGCTCTCAGGTGCACTCAGGTTCGAGTCAGTTCATAGGAAGAGCGTTCACAACTTACCAAAAGCAAAAGGGCCATTAAGAGATTGAAAACAAATTCCGCCATTTTGGACGTCTTGTTTATCTATCAATGTTTACAGCAAGAAAGCAAAACAAGTTAGTCAGCTAATGACTAAATCATGACAGATGCATTAATGATGCTCCATTGGACCACAGAGCTCAGCCATTGACATTTACAGAGAGGGCAGCTGTGTTGTGTGCTCCTGTTGTGTAACACCAAGTAAGACCTTTTTAATTGCAACACTTTAGAGTGCTCATGGCAGACAGGGCAACAGCACTGTTTACACGTCCAGAAACCAGTGGGAGGGTGTCAGGCAACAGCAAGGTCCATGTGAGAATTTTTATAACTAATAAGAGTGTGTGTTTGAAATAATTTTGTGGTGTGAGTTAATGTGAGTTGGCAAACTACTTTTCAGAATTTTGTTTTCTTTATTACACAAAGCCTTGAGCATTCCCATTTATGTTTCTTGGTTTGGCTCCTCGTATGTTGCCATATATCGGTAAATCATACTAAATGTTTTTACTGAGAGATGCTTATATTTTACTTTTAACATCAAAGTGGGAGATTGATTTGCTCTGTTTGTTTTTTGAAGATTTCTTGTCTTGTGTTGATAGGATTTTAGAGGACGGCCTGGTGAATGAATGGGCAGTATTCAGAGGATGCAAGCTCTTGCTTCCCATCTGCTGCCATCATTAACATTAGGAGAGTCCCTAATTCAAGCTAATTGCTCGCAACGAAGAAGTAAACAAAGCGTGAATGTTTTGAGGGGCCTGAGATGAGGAAGGCGAAGGGATTCTTTTCCAGAGGCATGATGAGAGCTTGTTTGGGTTTTAGAAAATGTCTACATATGACTCAAAATAATATGACTAAAGTTTCAGAAAGTATCATTCCAGATTTTCATGTAATTTTTAAATTACACATTTACTAATGCCACAGGAACATATTCCATACATAGGAGTGACAACTGGACCATCAAAGTGGTCCAAGCAGTAACGTAACATATCTTTAATATTTGACTTACTTTTGAGTTTCAGCTCAGTGACTGGAGACAGGTTTGTAACAGTCACTGCATCATATGTTGTTAATATCAAAAGACTGAAAGGTGGATTTCTGAAATACTTAATAATAAAATTTCCTTTTCTTTTATTCTAAAACAATGTCTTATTTATATTGATTGGTTTAAACTTAGTTTTAAGTATTAGAGAGCATTTAATCATAGAGTTCCTTAAATAAATATGTTCAAGCCTCTTAATAAGTAATGATTTATAAATGTGTAAATGTATGTATACCTTAACTGTTTCTAAATTGCTAGGAGACAATTTTTTCTCAAAATATTTGTTCAAATCTAGAGGTTCAAAGCTTTATTTTTGTCATTTCTCTGGTGCAGTCGCCCACACCGACTGGTCTGTGAGTGGTTTATTGAACCCATGGGGGATGAAAGGCAGCCTGGACTCACCGTGGTGGTTTTGACTCGGCCTCCGGGCTGTGTACAAGTCCAGCCAGATCTATTGACTAACAGGTCACAGCCTTCGTCCTCCAAACACGGCACCATCTCACACCACTGCTTTTTCCGAACGATGCTGGCTGCAGGGGAGACAAAAGCACAAGAGAGGGTGATTAGGACCGAGCAGGAATCCAAGATGGTGGTGAATAGTCTGAAATAAATAGATTCAGACACACGACATGCATGCAGACATGTTATGATTAAAATAGAGGGATGACAGATGGGCTAGGACAGATACGACATGGAATTTAACACAAAAAATGATAGAAATAGAGATATGATAAATGTGTTAAGATACATCTAAATGGTGTGAGAGGTTTGGGGGGAATACGGAGGGGGTAGTGAAGGAAAAAGATGAGATCTACAGGTGGATGGAGTGCAATGGAGTAAAGAGACAATTGAGCGATATGAGTGGGGTTGACAGCGAGAGATGAGGGAAATATGGAGAAAGGCAGAGAAATGGAGGTAGATGGAGAGGCCTGTGATCACTCAGGTAAATAAAACATTACAAATGCTGCCTGGCAGCTTGGCAGACATTTTTGCATTCTGCAGCGTTTCCAACTGGATGAAATATTCTTAATATTGTGTTTGTCAATTTATTCCAAAAGATACAAGAACTACCATACGTCAAAGATAGTTTTATTAATCTGTAGCAATCCATTCATTTTTGTAGCACAAAGTAATTTGTCATGGCAGTACATTAGTGTCTTTTTGGGAAGGACCTGGACATGAACTGAATACATTTTCTGGTTTCAGTTACAGATATAGACACAAGCAAAATCATAAAAGATAAGCCTGTTCATGAGCTACAAAAGCGGTGGTAGTGACATTTTTTAATAAAGAGCACACTCTTAAAACAATACAATAACAAGTTTTGAGGTAATTTTTTTTAATGTCCATTTTCTACAAATATTTTACAAATGCGATTTTACTTTTACCATTGTTTCTTGTGTGTGAGCTATAACCTGTGTACTTTTTGGACAGCCTCAAAGTTATATAAATGTTACCAAAAATACATTTAACAAATGGTTGTTTATAATGATAGAGTGCATTTTTAACTTAAATCCAAAATGGCTTTAAATGTGTTGATGCTTATCTGGTCTGGCAGATCTCAGTTTGGCAGTCTTTGATGAGGATGCACATGTCCTAAAGTAATCTGTGTATAACTGTGGGCCACACATCTGCTATTATATTGCACCCACTAATAATTTAGTGTTCAGTGACTTGTAGCCCTATAGCTAATGTAGGCTGATACTCATATAAATAGAGCAGTTAAAGTTCAAGGCACCTGCTAATGTTCTCTACGCACTCAATAACAGCACCCACCTGTAGTTAGACAGTTATCCTTTACCAAAATAATCCTGTTTACACAGTAAAGTGCACTGATTAGAATATGTGAGTATTGCCCCTCTTTTATGGCCAATCTGCTTCTACTGCCAACATTTACCAAGAGCTAATTTTGCTTGCACAGAAAAAAGTCTAAAACAGAGAAAAAAAAAAGTTGGTTGTAATAGCAAGCTGTGCATTTTGTGATGAGGGTTCAGTGCCATAGGCATCTACCCGTGCACTAGAGCTGCTGTATTTCATAGCAGGGGCTTCACTATAAGAGGTTTTATGCACAAAGCTTTCCTCATATTAATCAACTAGAAATCAAGATACAAAAAACAATGTTCCATTTTTTCGTTTTACTGGATGTGTTTCTAGGGTAAAACAACACCAGATGTTAACAAGTGAGATTTGAAAGGCTGTGTGTCCAGGGTGTCACCTCAACAACTTATTTGTCAGTGGAATGTATTAAATAGATATTTGCTTATTCTTTGCCTTCATTAACTGTGTAAGTCTGGACTGTGTCTGTAATCAAAGGGAAGCTATACAATGTCCTAACATCTTTAAACCACGTTGGACTAATGCAGTAAACTTTTTTTGATTAATTAGATATCACAGCCAGAAATCAATGTGCTTTTCAAAATGAATGTCAAGGACTTGATATTTACATCAGACTTATGTCCTGTGTAATACTGCAATTCTGTGACATACCAGCACTACACAAAACAACAATGTTCTGAATAAATGCAATTTTAATAAAAAATAACATCTGAGAAAACATGAAACATTTTCTTTTTTTTGGCAGCACATTAAAAAAGATACACTCATAAAAAGGGTGAAAAGAGAACATTTTATTCCCTTTAGAGAATATAGTCAAAATCTTACAACACTTTTAGCACGGATGAGTTATAGGGCTTGTATATACATCTCCATCTTGTGCTATGCTCTATGTGGCAATGCTGAGTCTTATAAAAAAACATGTTAAGATCCGCTCCATATCAATAAATCTGCTCTGAGGGCACACTCATAAGTGGCCATAACCTTGCATGTGGATCATCAGCAAGCACAGTACACTGTTATTATCTCTATAAAACAACACCTGTATATCAATGCATGAAATATGTATACCCTCTCAAGCGCTACATGGTTAAATAATAAAAGTGCTATGAACACGGTGTCAGCACAGAGAGCCACACTGACACCACTGTAAAGCATTATTATTGTTGAGTGCTTTTTGCTGACAAGCTACTTGAGGTTAAATTACTTTTCGCTACAATAGCACACCTCAAGGCTGGCTGTACTAATGATCTAAAACATATATATTTTTGACCTTGGAGGCGTTCAGGGAACAACGCCTTTTCAGGAAAGAAAGTACAATGCTGTTATTCTAATCAGTGCACTTTACCGTGTAAGCTTTAACATCAATCATATTCTTAAGATTAGGTTGAGATAAACAACAAGTAAATAGCAATAATCTTCTGACAGTTCTAATTCACACATGCCTTGATACAAGATTAGAAAGATTCTCATCACAAGACAAAGTAAAAATACTGTATGTAGGCTATATTCAAGTGCATTAAACAAAAGAGAACATGTGATTTAACTCAAATGACATTAGTAACCTATTTTTTTTGTTTTGGAAGATATAAAGCAAGTATGTTGATAAACTTTGTGAGTCAGAGATTAAAGGATACTTCTTATTCATTATGTTGTATTAGAGCAATGTTGCAGTATTGTGATTAATGGTTGTATTTCAAAATGTAAATTACATTTGTTTTGGGAAAATGTGACTATTAAAATCTTATTATCAACAGGTGTTCCCCAGGGATCCATGCAAGGGCCTCTTTTGTTCTTCTTTTCCGCACTAAATCTTGTATAATGATATTAACCCTAAATCTAAAAATAAACATATAAGCCCATTAAAACTTGAAACTGTGAAATAAATTTAATGTAAAATAAAACTGTTCCTAATCTCATTATTTTCAACCAATACTACTAAAAACAAATAGACAATTAAGGAAGTCACGCCATTTCCAGAACTTCCTTTTTCCGTGTGTCTACATAGTGCAACATATTTATTATTCATATTTTCTCTGTTTGTCAGTGTGTGCCAGTTTGTACGCCAGTGATGAAGACAAATTTCCATTTTATGTAAATCTAAAGGACAAGAAGTTGCTATGTGTCTGATTTACAACCAGCACTATACCTCCTCGGTGGTAAGTGCCATGCAGAAGAGAGGAGAAGTAAAGCAGGTTTTGTAAATGACAAATGGAAGCAGGAAAGCAGGAGGAAAAAAATTAGAGGACATATTGAAAACGCACTATTCTCTAGGTGAAAGGAAAAACTTGTCAGATGTAATAGCCTGCGGTCTGCCTGTGCTCACAAGTGATATTTTCTCCTTTTTTTAATGCAATCCATTATTTTAAATTCATCTAATGAATATTGTCAGCAAGGCCACTTATAAGTTTTTTTCACAGGTTTTGCCTCTGAATTATGAACCAATAGTGTGACCCTTGGCTGAATAATAGTAATGATAAATGTATGGCAAAGACTCATCTCTGCTTCTATGTACTTCTATGTAATTCTACCAGCTATGCCTCAATCTGTGACCAATCCCTTGTATACAGCAATGATAGAACTGTAAAGTTGATAGAGACTTGTAATGTTGTGTATGATGGCTTACTGTATGGATTTGCAAGGTAAAAGTACATTTCTAGAGCAACAACTCCTGTAATGAGTTGTAACAAACTACCCTAACAACTGTCCCTGCTGTTATCCATTTCTTTGGCCAAGTTGTTCAAAATAACAGTGATTTTCATCAAATAATAGCTCAATTAAACAAAAGCAAAAAAAAAACAGCTGCTTGATGACAAATGGAAGTGGTGTATTTTAATATATTTCTGCAGAATAGACTTGTGATGAGGGATGGATCAATTGCAGTTCCAATTTCCAGATTATAATAAAAAATGACAGAATCAAGCAGCAGTGAAAGTACAATCTCTGGCATGGCTGTGGCACAGTGTATACTTTCAAAGCTTTGTCACTGAAAGTACAAAACTGTTGCTAATAACATATAAAACTGTCACTCAAAACAAAATTATACCTAAATGGTAACTTATTCTCAAACAGTTGCCATTGGATTCACAATAAAACAACATGATTCATCTTTACTTAAATGTAAGTTCATAACAGAAAGCAAATTCTGTTGGACCAGTCAAACTGAGGTGGGCATTTGTGCAATGCTTTGTTTCTATGAGTAGTTGTCCAAACCAGAAGCAGTTTATTCTGTTGGGACTGTCGTTTGAAAAATTAACTCAAAGTCCAAAAGGCCAAACAAATTTTTTACACAGAATAAAAATTGAAAAAAATAATAAAAATGGCAAGAAAACAAGGCTAAAGTGGATGGTGCAATTATATACCCTCTGACACAAAATAAAACATTTGTATTGAAACAGCACACCGACACACAGGCACCAGCAGGCCTGCACACAAAAAGTCAAAAGCACATTTGTTGCTATGTATCTAAGGTATAGGCATCAGCAGAAGATAAGGACTCAAAAAGGAGAGAATATTATTACACCCTCCAAGGGACACTTATCTCTGCAGCAAATGGTGCATCACATTTATGTCAACAGCCAGCATCTTGGCCTAATAAATTCTGTCTAATGTCATGCCAGGCCGGAGATGGCAGGAGAAAGATGGGCTTGTGTATGAGCAGGATACAGAGAGAATGCAAGAACATGGACCTAAAGACAGATCCGATCTGGTGTAATGAATGTGCACAGCCCTCTCTATGAGATGTTGTCCCGATAAGACGTGAGGATGAGATAATTACACAGTGTACACATCAGATATGGCTCGGTCAGTGTGGAATCAGCAGAGAGTGAGGGCTGCAGAAGAGGCTGGACATTAGCTGTGGTCTCAGAGTGGTGCTTTCACTCACTCTAATACTAAAACACACTGTTTTGCTGCCTGTAAATAAATGAAAAATTAAATAAAATCCATATAATTAAATCCAAATAAATGAAATAAATCCATACTTTTACTATTGCACCGTATTCAGAGTTTAAAGTTTCTATGAAATGTCTTAACTGCTTTGAGTTCTTTTAAACAATAGCATTTTGAGTTTGCTATCACTATTGCTCAGATAGTGGGGTATTTAATACATCAGTGCAGTTTGACAGGCAGCAGGTTAACTACCACTGCTCATTCTCCACAATAATCGCTTTGTGCAAATTAGAGCACATTCACAAAGCCTCATATACACAAGCATCCTCCTGCTCTGCCCTGGTGGTGTCCACTTTTCACTTGCCATTAATGGTCAATAGAAGTCCAGTAATAGCAAGTCAAAGGTGATTGACTCAAATAGCCTTTTGAGCTCATTCTTCATTTTTCAAAAGGATTGCTGCTTTCTTCATTTCCTTCCTGCTTCTGCACTGTTAATGGACAAATTATAACACACCAGCCTGGCATTACCGGACAATGGGGCCGATTCAAGTGCCGATTCTACTTTTCTGACAATTGCGGGGGTGTAGCTCAACTCAAGTTTGCAGTTTAGTAATGATGTTGCCCAGACTCTAAAGTCATAAAAGCATTCAAAGATTCAACCTTCTCGATCTGCTCACAGGCAAGTTTCGGACCATCCCAATTTATTTCAAACATGACTGTGATCATTCTGAACACAAAAACATCACTGGAGAGATGAAGTTACAGAAACCCAGAAAGAGACAGTGCCTTTTCTGCTGCTGGACAAAAGATTGAGTAAACGTTGTTGATTTACGTCTCTAACATGACAAAAAGCCTTCCCATAAACTATATATTCCAAGATAAAGTCATCAGTTTTCCTAAACTCAGCACTGGAAATTAAGACTAGAACAACAAAACACATACATCTGCTACTAGCTCCACTACAACTGTGTAAAATCCATTTAAGTACTAAAAACATAATTTATAGAATAAGGTCCCTGACACCTCCATTTTGCTAAAAAAATATTATATTATTTACTAGGTAATCTAAAGCACTGCTCATGAACTCAGTGTAATCCAGAGATAACATAAGGAGCAAGAGAAAAGGAACACACCAATATACATATGTGAACTATATTCTATATTTTGTAGTCACATGATGTATATCGTCATATCACATGGTCCTAAAGGGCGTCTGCTAAATAAAGGCAGAAGAAGCAGACACACAGGAGATGTAGCA
This sequence comes from Neodontobutis hainanensis, assembly GCA_024349245.1. NCBI lineage: Eukaryota > Metazoa > Chordata > Actinopteri > Gobiiformes > Odontobutidae > Neodontobutis > Neodontobutis hainanensis. Next base: position 1,513,732 of record JALDNG010000042.1, on the reverse strand, counting down.
CACCACACTCACACACTCACTAATCTCTGGGCTGTTGTGTCAGGCAACAAAGTCAAAAAAAAGACGTCTGGAAAAAGCCCAACTGAGTGCCATTAAGACTGCAAGATTTGCCTTATTCATGGAAATCCCTCACCAACGTTGCGTTTTACAGTGGTTCTAGATATCTGCGGTTAATGAACTGTACTGAGTGACCTGCCGCTGTAGACATGCCTACTCTAAACCTGACGTGGCCTAGCAGGAATTAGGAGAGCTCAGTGGAATGAGAGGAAAAGCCAATGCAAAGAAATAAATCCATGTGCTTTGTAATTAGCCACAAGCTCTTGATCTCCTCTTCTCAGGCTGCAGCTCATTTCCCTTTGTCTTATTTTCTCCTTCTGTGCAACGACTATTTTCTCTTTTTGCACTTTTATGTTTGCCCCCATTTCCACTCTATCCCTTTTTTCTCTGCGTCTCCTCCCCCTCCCCTGTGTCTTTCCTCTCTTCACCTCTTTTTCCTCCTCATGCTTGTTCCATTCCAGTCTATTGCCTTGGCTGATTTTCATAAGATTATTCCACCCGTTTGGCGGCCTTGATGAGTATCTGCACACTAAAAGCTGTCAAGCCCTTTTTGAAAAAGCCTGGGGTTTTTTGGTGAAGTGAATTTGTGTCCCAAATAGCTGCTCTGCACTCATGAATCTTCAAGAGAGAGAAATAATGAGATAGCATGCTGACTGACATTTCCAGACCTTAGCTTTGTGTCTTTGTGCAAGCAAAAATGTGTATGTGCAAGTCACAGTCACCTAATATCGTTTTACAAGTGTGCATAAAGCCTATGTCATCTAGAGCCATTACCCAAAGGATCTAAGTTATATTTAAAACACTGCTATTAAAAGGCACCTCTCTTAACCTTTTTAAATGATGAAACTATTTTTTTGTGATGTTCATTGCTCAAACTTTTGGAAACAGAGATAAGTGTCTTACTTTATGTGCTAAATGAACATTTGTAATAGTAAGAGACTGTAATGTTTTACAAGCAGCATCACTTTAATGACACAACTGCTCTCAAGACAAAATTGCAAATTCTCTTTTTTATATTATCTCGTTCTGAAACTGCTTTTGCGTCAGTTTCACACATCTCTGTTCTCTGTGTCCTTCTGGAAATGAAACTATTGGGATTTTTGCACAGTTATTTGCTACTTAACTGTACAGCCTTTTAACCATAAAAAACATTGATTGGTTCCTGATGGGTTTAATTAAAATCCGATGATACGGCAAGTTCTACTGGCTGGGAATTGTTTTGAGGAAAACAGATCCCAGACCTATTCCTGACTAATAAAGTAGGGCTAGAGGACAACACTTATTAAAATGTTAAAAAGTCACAATGTGAACTTCACAATAAATTACCCAATTGTATCTTGTATTTTTGTGTTTAACATTATGTCCAGTCTGTAACCTGCATTTATTTTATGTTCATTGAAACTGCCCCTGGAAATCTAACCTGAATACAAAAGACTTCTATAAAGAGGATTTACGGACATCCTGCAAAGTGACCTTTACCGGCAAAAAAAGGATAACTAGCATTCTTCACATTGTTGCAATTAAATGCTAGGTTTGAATATATTCCTATGTAATTTTTAATGACACTGATAAACTAACTTGTATTGTTTAGCCCAACCATCATTCCCAACACTGACACAGGTGCCATTGTGGTGCTAACTGGTTGTGTGGTGTGCCATTGCTCCAAGCTTGTTTCCTTTGGTTGCGTGTACCTGTGTGTGTGTGTGTGTGTGCGTGTGTGTGTGTGTGTGTGTGTGTGTGTGTGTGTGTGTGTGTGTGTGTGTGTGTGTGTGTGTGTGTGTGTGTGTGTGTGTGTGTGTGTGTGTGAAACCAGGAGCTGCTGATATCGTTCATTCGCAGATGTGTCCTGACATTTCCTCACAGCTGAACGCCAGCAGCAACCCCTGATTTGTGGACGCACACATACACATGCTCCCACGTGTACGTAAGGATCGAGACGAGCCGCGAGCCGCGGAGAGCCCAAAGCCAGCGCGAGCCAGGAGTAGGAAATGTCAGTGTGTACAGGAGTAGGGGGAAAAGAGATCATTTATGGCTGTCTACAGAGACACTGGTACATCTGGAGTCAGTGCTACAGTCTGATATTCACACCTGAGAGCAGACAGCACACACAGTCAAATCCAAGTCACCGGAGAGTCTGAGACATGGGATAATCACCAACAAACTTTCCTGTACAAAAACAATGAAAATTTACAAAAACAGAGGCCTTTGCGACCAGGAAATTTTGTTATTATGCAAAGTCCCAAAAACCATCAGTGTTACTGCCCTCTGGAAATCCAACATCCACAAATACCACGTGGACTAATTCTTGAAATGGAAAAAAAAAGGTGGGTAGTCCAGTTATACTCTTTCTCTAGGTCATTAAACATGTCTCTAAACTTTTCAACAATTTATAAATAAGTCACTCATACTACTGCAAGAACCTAAGAAAGCCACATAGGGACAACAAAGTAATTTTTTTACTGTATGCAATTTACTTAACAGAACTTTTTCTGCAGTTTTGTACGGCACAACTAATTACAGACAAAAACAGCGTTAGATGTCCTATGGAGTCATGTGGAAGGGATCCGGTCCCACACTGTGGAAGGGGGCGCTTGTGTTGTAATGTGCAACAGGGTGCACAGTGAGGTGTCTGTCGCAGGTACACGCACAGCCGCCTACAAATCACATATGCACAATCACGTACGTTCACACATGCATGCTTTTCTCACAGATCTCCCACACAGGTAAGAGTCGTCCCATATGAATTTTCACACTTGTACAGTCTCTAGGCTCATGCAGTTGAAATAAATATTTTTACATTTCTGGAAAAGATATTTTGTGCAGTATACAGAAAGGAAAACCTTTGTTTTGATTCTGTTTTGTGGTTTTGTGTTTTTTGTTTTGGTTTTAGTTTGGATCTTAAGTTTGTTTTCCTAATTTGCTTGGACTTATTTTGCTAATTTGTATTGTTTGACTTATGATGTATTTGTTTATTTAACTTTGTGTAAGTTGGTATTTTTGGTATTGTTCTGGGGTTCCACCATTTCTTTAGTTGCCTTTTGGTAACAGTCCACCCGACTGGTCTGGTTGTTACCTTTTTCTTTCAGTGATGCTGGGGCCCATACTGTTGGTTGGGTGAGGCCTCCCACTTAAGCATGTGAGTTAATGCACTGGTTCACAAACGTTTAGCTTCCACCCTTGTATTACCATGATGTCTCCTGTGTTCACTGAAGTGAGTATTTGGTTGCACCCCTCAGTGTAGACGGCCCACCACAAGTGGCTGCAGCTAACTGCTCTTTGTTTAACTTTGTGCTATTGCATTTTATTAAACTTTATTATAGGCCTTGTTTTAAAACATTGACATTTACATTTACATTTAGTCATTTACCAGACGCTTTTATCCAAAGCGACTTACAAGTGAGGAAAACAATGGAAGCAATTTCAACAACACAAGGTAACAAAAAGCATAAGTGCACCAAAAACTAGTCAGTTAAAACCTAGCACAGCATACAAAGCTAAGGATAGGAAAGATTTTTTTTTTTTTTTTTTTTTAAATGAAGGAATTGATAGAAGGAAGTTAAGAATTCAGTGTTTGTCAGTCAGGTGTTGACAAAAGAGATATGTTTTCAAGCGTTTTTTAAAGATGTCTACAGAATCTGCTGATCTTGTAGCAGCAGGTAGATCATTCCACCAATGTGGAACAGATCCAGAGAAAGTACGTGAGAGGGATTTTTTTCCTTTTTGGGATGGTGCAACCAGACGTTGTTCATTTGCAGATCGCAGGGATCTGGTAGGAACATAGGTCTGTATCAGTGAGTGAAGGTATGAAGGGGCGGAGCCAGTGGTGGTCTTGTAGGCCAAGAGCATAGCTTTGAACTTAATACGTGCCTCAACCGGGAGCCAATGTAACCTAATGAGGAGAGGAGTTACATGTGCTCTCTTCGGTTCTTTAAAGACCACTCTTGCTGCTGCATTCTGGATGAGCTGCAGAGGTTTGGTTGTGCAGGCAGGGAGTCCAGCCAGAAGAGCATTGCAATAATCCAGTTTGGACAAGACAAGAGCCTGAACTAGGATTTGCGTCGAGTGCTCCGATAGGAAAGGTCTAATTTTCCTAATGTTGTAGAGGATGAATCTACAGGACCTGGTGGTGCTGGCAACATGACTTGTGAATGTAATAAAGATTCCTGTTTCTTGACTGTAGTTTAGGTTGTCTTAACGGTTTTCTTTTACAGTTGACACTAACCTTTTAAAAACCCATACTGATGGATTGGTACAACCCATCACTCTTATAGTTGATCAGTCAAAAAGCAGTTCCATCATCTTGGAAAAGGGCCATTGTGACACCCATCTTTAAATCTGGATCTAAAATACAGGTTGTCAATCAGCATCCTTCCAATAGTGTCTAAGGTTGCTGAAAAGTGGATAGCAAATCAACTGGTTAAGTATCTTGAAAAGGTTTTACCCCACTGCATCAACTGTTTGGTTTCCAACCTAACCTCTCCACAGAGACGGTGGACTGCTTTTTTATTGTGTAAGTGTTTTCTGGACAACATCCCTGTGTAGGAGCTGTGTTTCTAGACCTCAAGAAGGCACAAGTACTTGATGGTTGACACAGTCAACCATCAAGTACTTGTGACCAAGCTCACACACTAACTTCTCTGGAGATCATGGTTTTAATCACACACAGTGGACATAACTCAGTTTAAGTACCCTGGGGTTATGCTGGATTCCAACCTCCCTTTCAAAAAACACATAAAAAAGGCAACCAATGCTATACAATTTAATTTACAAAATTTCAAACAAATCAGACCCTTCTTTACTATAGAGGCTGCTAAATCCTAGCTCCATTGTATGATTCTTTCTCACATCAAATACTGCTTCACGGTCTGGTTGTTTCCTGGTGTCACTGCACTAAAACCCATTGAACGGCTCTACAAAAAAGCAATTAAGGTGTTCGATAGGAAACCACAGTCATTTCACCTATGTTCAATTTTAGAGACGTATCACCTTTTAAGTTTTGAGAATCTCAAAGTATTTAAAAGTAGTATATATCTAACAAGAACTTTAATATGCACAGTCTAGTATGCACTGTAAAATTGTACTTTAGGTTTGTCTATGATGAGTGTTCTATGTAATGTATTGCATTGTGGTACAGTAATGTACTGTCTGTTGTATTGGTATTATGCATCTATCTAGTCATCTATTTTTATTTTATCAGCATTAGTTCTGACTGTACTGGACTGTTTGTTTATTTGTATTTTTAATTTGTCTTCATTTTTGCGAAAACACAAGTTCCTCATTCCAAACATTCACAGCTGTGGAAAGGCTTTGGTAATGCTGCATATCAATAAACTATAGCTCGTGTATGCCCATCTTGACTACACCAGAACATTCCAAAGAAATAAAAGCAGATAGAAGTCAAGAAATGAGAATTAGTGGTGTCTGAAAAAGTGTTAACTGAAACATCTAGAAGTAAGATTGAGAGACAGTTTTTTAATTTAAAAAAATTGCAACGTCCCTAGAAGCTAACCTTAGTCAATGAATTAATAATTTTACTTACCTAAAAACATGCAAAACTCTGTATTAACATTTAAATTATATAAACTACATAAAATGAAAACCAAGCATAAAAAAGCATGATGGTTTCCGGTAGTGCCTTGCGTGACATGCAAAGACTAATTTAAGTCATTTGTGTAAAATCAGTGTTTGCGTGCCCTGCCATTATCAGCAGCTGAGTAAACCAGGCCTAAACACAGAGTGAGCGTCCGCTGCAGAACGTCACTTTGCTTTAATGATGCCTTCTGATGACAGCTGTGAGCGTGACGTGGCCCACAATAATGAAGGTGACTACGTTGAAGTTGATGCTAAATGACACAGTGACATAGTTAGAATAAGTAGAGCACTGCCTTGAGGCTGCAAACAGAAATAAACACAGCGATGTAATTGGTTCACTCACACATATTGTCCGCCTTGTGGTGTAGGTGTGTGTGTTAATAAAGACTGTACAGCTGGCGGAGGCCCGGACCCTCCAGACAGCCTTTCTCCTTCTTGGATGTTGATGATTCTTGTCGATTTAGCCTTATTGACCTCTACATCCAAACTAATCCTCCTTAAATTATGCATAACCTTTTACTTGGCACAGCTTTCCATAAATCTGTCTATTCCCTGTTTGCTCCCTTACAAAGCTCGCTAAACAAATTCCAATTAAGCAAAACAGCAATACGGCATGAATGATAATACAACTGGGTCCCTGAAGAAGATAAGAGCGTAATAATCATGGCTGTTACGTGTAAGGCAGCTTTCCTCAAATCTGGTTAGTGCTTGTTATTTACAGGTCATTTGGCTTTTGCAGTTTGTGTGTGCTCCATGTTTACGTGCATGTACTGTGCTTCAATCAGTGCAAATTATCCTCATTACAAGTGGCAGTTAAATGGCATGTAAAATATTTATGGAGCAAGGTGTTCATTACACACGCCCTCCAGGATTTTAATTTCCTTGCATGAACAAAATGGCCTCAATTTTTAACGTTTCTAACAACGTTATAAAACAAGCACATTTTTTTAATGTGCCCTTTCCATACATACACTATCCTTCTCCATTTATGACTTTCATATCATGTGACTGGTGCTGCAAGCGGAGTGCGTCGAGTTTGAAAGCCTTGAACTCTCCACTGTCACTATTGTGCTTGCCTATGGGGATATTGTTGGCTTTTGTCTGTTTTGGCAGCAGTTGTTAAAAAATATACCCTTCTCCCAAGTACAATGAACATTTGTTGTAAAACCACCTGCATTATCGCCAAATATGTATTACTGTGTCTTAATATGAGCTGTATAAATGTCACAGCAACACCATGTAGCAGTTGAACCTATTCAGTGTTTTAATACTCAAAGACTAGCATGTTCCGAGTACTGAGTGAGACTGAATTAACTTCTTTGTCTAATTCCCGCACCCATTACACATTAAAGCCCTGTTTCTATAATTGCTTAAGCAGAGGAAGGTTTATTGTGAATGGGAAAGGACAGATGATATCACTGCATCGAGTAAATGACCCGGTAAATGAGCAGGGAAGATGAGTATTTATTTATGGAGACACAACAGACACACTACACATGCATTACAATACACAAAACGTACACATACACATAAAAAGAAATATGTATATAGTTTTGTTTGGTCCTGCCATTTTGGAATAAAAAAAAGTACCATTAGTCCCATAAACTATTCATTTTTCAGACTTGATTCAGCAGAAGTTGCTATGCAAGCACCTTGCATGGTAATCTTATGTTACTAATGGACTACAAAGGATGCTTATGGTTTGTGACTTTTACATAAACTGTTTTTTACAAGACTCTTAACACGCAAGCACATAATTATTGTACATAATATAATATTCATATCAGAAAGGACCTATTTGAGAGCAATTTCAGAAACACAGCATACATAAAGTCATATAAAAGTCAAGTACTCTGGATTGAAGTATTTATTTTTATCCTCTGCATTAAAGCACTCAAATTATTCACTTATTGGGAACCTTTTTTGAAAATTAAACCTAATTGTCCCTGTGCCTAGTGTCCTCAAGAAGAGTACTTTTTGTGTCTTGTTCTATTGTATCAGCTGTTTTTATTGTTAGAGGAAACATTTGCATATGCACAAGATTGTGATTTGTTTTCTAAAAGCCACTGGAGCTACATCTTTTATAACAAAGGCTAATCAGGCTTTATTATGCTATTATATAATTAATTTTCTGTTTTTGAGTTTGAGCTTGAGAAGACAGAAAAATGAATATGGCCTTTAATGATATATGACAGGTATTGATTTATCTAAAAACTCCAAACCTGAGTTGGATATTGAGGTATAGTTATGCCAATTTAAAGCTGCAGATGGTGTTTTCTGTTAATGTTATTCCATCCTGTAAATTGTTATGTAATGCTGCAGTTAAATCTACTTAAATGCACAATAATACAAGTTCAAAATGGTCTATTGGCTTTAGTAAAACCAAAATGCACCAGGTGTCCTTCACTCGGCCACATGTGCGTATTTCAAAAGTATAAACGCTCCAGAAATATTCGTCCTGGTACTCTGAATTTTATTTCGCGAGACCTCTCACCATTGAGTGTGAGTGATAGCGGGGCCCCAGCTGTGCTTCCTGCCACTGCCACTGTTCCAGAGACCGTCCCGCGCCCACCTCACCCCAACGGTCTTGACCCAGTTAAGACGGCTCTGTGACTGATAACCGAGGCAGAGGCCGTCAGACAAGCCTTATTGAGACAATAAATGAGGCGGGACTCTAGTTGCACAGCCAGCTACATTAGTTATGTATTTAGAGTACCGCTTGGCTGAGCTCTTCCTCTTCTTCTCTCCTCCTCTCTGTTCTTGTATGAGTGCCTTTTTACTTCTGTTCGCTGATGTCATTTCCTCCCACCATGCGGCATCAGGAAGCAATCTAGTTCTCACTCCCACACGGTCAGGCTGCCCCCGCGCCCTCGGTTTGTGCCAGGAAAGTGCTGAGTTATAGATCAAAATCTGCCCATTCTGCCTCTACTTTTGATTGTATCTTCCTTTTTTTCAATATCTTTTGGCTGAGTTTAGATTAATGTCCAAACATTCCCGCTGCAATTCCAATGGCTTTAACCTCCTTGTCATTGTCTTTGGGCGGCAGATAAAATTGGCTAACAACAACGGCTTTGTTCAGATGTTTTTGTTTCCACTCACAAGAAGACAGTAGCCATCTCTACATGCATCTAATGTACTCTAATGATCCCAATTGGGTCCATTACTGCATTTCCTGTCATTTGTACAGCATATTAACATTACAAGTGTTTGAAGTGCATTAAAAAAAAGTGCAATTAAACTGTTACACATTACAAAAAGTCACAGCACAACTTAACAGTCATTTGCCTACTCTTCCTTACGAAAAATGCTCCAGTTGAAATCAATATGCATAGACAATGATATATCACTACTAAACCTTTTAATCAAATGAATAAAAAAAATAAATAAATTGTGTTGCTCTTTACGGTCAAATCTCAGTTCAAGCCAGTGTGTAGGAGGTGTAGCTGAGATGCATTCCTGTATAGACTCCTGCTGGGGTTTGAACAAGAGTGTTAATAACTATGAACATGTATAACATTAGGTCTAAACAAGGACTAAAATACAATTGTCCTTACATAGAGCTTTAACAATAAATACCACAGCTTTCTGTCTGCCTATCCAAATGAGTCAGAGCTGTGCGTGTGTGGGAGTGGGAGGAATTTACAACAAGACACTTTCACACAGTCTGGGTAAAACGGCCAATAAAGTAATCTCCTTTGCAAAAGCTTACTGATGGTAATGAACAGTGCTATGAAGACACAGAAGAATAGAGTGATGATTACAAGGCTCATGCAGTATTTCAGATTGCCAGGCACTGTGCATTACACCAATAACTAGGATAATTAGACATTCTTGGCACACAATAATGTTGTCTTTTAATTACATTTCACATTGAAAGTGGGTTAAAAATCTCTCTTGTGCTGCATTTATGGGAGAGTGATTGTGTGTGCTGATTTGAAGTGCGGTTTTCAACTTGACATTTTCAAGGAACTTTCAGGATCAATAGGAATGGTTAGTGAGACTGTAACCTCAGGCTTCTCGTGACTGTTCGGGTTGCACTACTGATTTACGGTATGGACTTCATTTATCCAATTACATGATGGGGCTAAATATGACACATATCTGTTTACTTGGACTAAGAGCAACTTATAATTGCTAATTCTAATAGAAATTCTTACTTTTTTAGTATAATAAATAGAGAAAAAGTAAAAAAAAATCATTAGATTTGGTATAATGTATTTATTAATGTGAAATATATGATCAGGTTTTTTTTGCTCCAAAATTAAACGTTGCTGATGAAGATCATGCAGTGAGGCTGCTTTATCATACACTGATGTGTGGTGGCCAGTGCATATACTGGTTTCTGAAGGTGGGTGACAAAAAGTAAAACACAAGCCAAAAGAGCGAGAAACTAATTCCTACCCATACAGAACTCCTCAAAAAATATGTTTTATTTCCACTTTGCTTCTGCAAAATCAATTTAAAACTCATCACCCGCAAAGTTTATCTATTAATAGCAGCCCACCTGATTACCCTTTTTTTATATCTTAGGGAAAAATGAAATTCAGATATATTGCTTAGTTTATTTTTTTGTGTTGTTGTTCCATCCACATCTCTAAACTTGGGCTATTCTAAGCATCTCACTGCAGACAACAATGTCCTATAACCCAACTTTTGCTTGACCTGACAATTACCATATGGATGGATTTGAGAATAGTCACATTTAATAGACAGGTGTATTGGACGGACTTCGACCAGACTATTTCTCTCTTTATTCTAGGCCCATGGTAATGCGTCCACAGCAGTCTCCTTCACAGGGGCGGGATCATGTCATGACAAACAGGTGCCAAATAAACCAATCACACAAAACAGACGTAATGGCAGCAATTTGACATATTAAACATTTTCCGAATCCAGTTGGGAGTACGGAAAAAACTTTATTAGAGCTTCCAGTTTTAAAGACATGTCCAGGTCACTTAAAACAGATGAGAGTGCCGCGGCAAACTTTTCCTCTGTTGCAGGCACCATTTTCTAAGTTTTGGAATAGCTCCGCAGCGTAGAGAGGCTGTGATTGGTCCGGCTTGTTTTCAGCCGAGAGAAGGGACGGGCTTACGGAGCGTGCCCCTACACACTTTCTTTCGCTCAGAAAAGGCTGCATACTTGGGCTGTTCCAACTTCTTTTTTTAAAATAAAAGATGTTGCTGGTTCCATGTCTGAGGAACAGTTTGAGAATAATAATTGATGCTCAGGTTTCAGAGCAGATCATAGCTGTCCAATATTAAGTGTAAAGTTGAGTGGCAGTGTAGGAATGGAAACAGAATGTCTTACAAATCAAAATGGCTGTGCTTCTTTCTCCTTCCTGACTATGAGCATTTATTACCAGTCACATCACTGCAGTCTTGTTTGTCGTCTCACACAGAGTCAAGCACTTGACATAACAACGGCGTACCATACATGCAGTAGTAATGTTGCTGCGGCCTGGAGAGCTGTCAGTTTAGCAGCGAAGAATGGCGGAAAACCTCGGAGACCCGGCCATTATGAGGTCTATCATGCGCGCTGAGGGGGGCACCGCGCTCCCCGCATTGTAAACAACAAATCGATAGCTCATTTGTCATTTGCGTTGGAAGGAAACAAGTTTTTTGGTGGAAGAGATCCACTTTTCCAATCCAAATGAACCGATCAATCTCTGCTCTCTCCTGGGGCCTTCCCCGGCATCTGAGTGGGCTGAGGGAAGCAGCGGAAAAAGCGCTCCGTCTCTGTTTTGCCACTCATTTCTTATCTGCCTCGGTTCCTCATCTCTCTTCCCCTCACACTAATACTCCCCACGTTGTGAAAGAATTGCACGCGTCTGTCTGTCTTCGAGTTGGTCTCTTTCTCACCACATTTTTTTTTTCTCTCTGTACAACACCACCCACGTTGCTTTCCTGTGGTGCATTTGTAATCCAGAGAGGAGAGGAAGAGGAGGAGTACGAGAATGGCTTCTACTGTTCCGCACTGATGCTATTTTGTTGTTTAAGTGGGGGGCAGAATGTTCCTGCCACAGTGCCGCTGATGCTGAACGGGACTGGCAGGTGGATTATACCTTGTGCTGGTTTGTCCCTGGATAAATTTAAAGGCAGCCCAACTACTAGGCACCAAGGGAAAACCTTATCTACAGGGGAATCTAGCTCCAGCTTTCTCTGTACTCCTTTGTTTCCCCTTAATTTTAGGTCACCCAACTTTTATTGCAATTTATATCCTGGCATTTTTTTTCTTACTTGTACTGTACAACACATAACAACAACTTTTAAAGAGAATATCTACCTGGTTATTCACACAAGAGCGTGCGGTGGATGAGATCAAGTAGCAGAGTGTGAGCAACGCTAGTAACAAGTGAAGACTAGAACACTCTTTAGGGCTCTTTTGAACAAGTGTACTCCAAATAAGAGTGAAACATCTCGTCATTATGGGGATGCTATTCCAGTGCATTTCTGCATCAGATTTTTAAAAGCTTTAAATGTCCCTCAGACTAGAAGAATTGAGAATTGAGAATTAGGTGAAACAAAATTGGTAAATATCAGCTGAAAGTTAATAAAATTATTGACTTTGACAAGTCATGTAACTTTATTTTGAAAAATGCAGCTCAAAAATATCTATTCTGATTATTTGCTCTATAAAATATTAAATTCAACTTTGAGACAACCATATAGTATTAAGTATGAGTCAAAACAAGCCAGCGATAAAAGGGGCACCTTAGAGTATCACATAAGAACACTTGGTAACAGTGCATTTGCCAACAGTACAGTACAGTTTACAGACACAATCATTGAGAAAAGTTCATTTAGGTAACATGCCAATGTGTGCAAGGTGAGTTACAATTACGATTACAGTTACACAGATGTACTTACGTTTGTCAGTACAGTTATTTCAAATTTAAAACATTAAAATTTTAGGCATTTAACTTGTAGAGTGTAGACACACACACACACACATACACACTCTCTCTCTCACACACACACACACACACACACACACTATTTCATTAAAAACATTTAACTGAGTTTTGATGGTGGCACATCAATTAAGGCTGTAGCCTATATAGGCTTATTTATTTATTTAGGCTCAACTTCTGGGTCACATTTAGGGACTGGGAGTTAAATGAGAGCAGCTTGTCCCGCCCTGAACACTTGCAACAGACAGAGGTTGTGTGACATTGTCGCTAAGTGTGACTCGCGAGTCCATTGTGCTCAAGATTGAGTCTAAATCCTAGTCATCCATTCTCAAGTCCGAGTCGAGTCACAAGTCCTTGTGTCTGAGCATAAACAAGTCAAATTTCTGAGCCACAAAAAAGCATCTCCATGTCCGAGTTGAGTCACTGAGGCTTCCCCTCAAGTCGAGTCACAAGTCACGAAAATGTGCCTGATGACTCAAATTGAGTCCGAGTTCAGGAGTTGAGTACTCCATCTCTGACACACACACATGTCCAAATAGTCCATCTTAAAAGCAAAGACACAAATGCAAACAGAGCTAGAAATGTTTGATTAAATACATAACAGCTTAACACCAAGGAAAATTCATCACACCCAAAGAGTGCTGGCTTTTATGTAACCAACAGCTGTGTGTCCTGCACGTACTACTACTGCTAAGTATTCACAGAGCTGTTCTCCTTTCCTTTCTTTGCTGCCCTTGTGCTTCTCACATACACACTTACATACATATATATATATATATATATATATATATATATATATATATATATATATATATATATATATATATATATATATATATATATATATATATATATATATATATATATATATATATATATATATATATATATAAAGAGAGCGAGCGAGAGAGTGAAAAGTCAAATCCTCCCCTCTCCATCTTTATCTGTCGTCTAAGTCCGGCCTCTGGTGGCCCGCTCCCTCAGGGCTCTGGGAAACTCTCCAGATTGACTTTGTCCTCTCTCAGGAGATCATTGTGTCTCCCTCAGGATTCACACGTTTTATGCATATTGCAAAAACACACACTCACACACACAAACCCAAACACAGTGTACGTGTGAATCCTGGTACATTCAAATCACTTACACTAGACACAAGTAGACACATGCAGTGCAGTGTTTAAACAATGGCTTATGAAGATCATTTCACATCTGTAGCCTAGTTTCATTTTCAAATGCATATCATCACGTTAAGTTCAACGTATCAACTTCCAAATATGGTGCAATGTGTGTGTACTATTCAGCTTATTTCCCACAATGACCTTCCCCCTTTATCCTTTCCAACATGGCTGCATTGTTCATTAATTGCACGCTCTATCGTTATGCAAATGAGTTTGTTAATATTAATGACTGTTATTAGTGTTGATGATGAAAGGGTGGGACCATTAGCTTTATCCTACACAGCTGGTGTCCACTTAATGTTACTGTTAATGCATAGCCTGTTAATTATAAGTTACAACAAAGGCATACAATATACTTATTCCATTAGGTACAACATAAGGGCCTTTTGTTTTTTACTAAAGCAGTGCTTACCCACAAGCTTTTACAAATGAGGTTTCCAACATGTATAAAACTAATTCCTATTTAGGCAGACCTTAAAGTATTTAAGTCAGTTTGTTATTTCTATGTTGCATAGAAACATTGGGCCAATACATTTGATCATTATAATAATATATAATATCATCGAGTTACTGGCTTGTGATGTAATTGCAAAGGGCTATAAACTTGTTGAAGGCTCAGTGAAGAACACTTTTTAGGGCTTCACTATCCGCCATCCACTAAATGAGAAAATCGCAATGTGCTCCTTTTTTGCAGCCCATTGGAATGCAAGCAATGTCTTACACTGTAATTGGAGGAGAATATGAGAAAAAGTAGAAGATAATTCAACGAGCAGGACATTAATTGTAACCTTGGCATGTTTGCTCAGCTAATAGCCAGAACAAAGCACTTCTGGCCTCGATCACAGTGGCGTTGGGAATTACTGTTGTCTGAAAGAATCTGTTAGTCTGGGTTCGGAGTGAGCTAAATAACAGCACCAATAAATAACTCCTACACTACTGCTTTTATTATAAGATCAGAACATTACCAAGAAAATTGGCAGCCTCTATGTTTTTTTGAAGTTGTAATGGCACTAACTACTTTCAAGAGGAATCTGTTCACTTTGAGGCAACAATGTGGCCTTAATGACACACATACGGCTGTCTTTACACCAATCATGTCTTTTTAGGTGACCATTCAATTAGAAGCTCTAGTAGTAAGAAGTGGAATCCTTCCCTTGGCGATAGAAACTGGGAGATGATTTAACTACACGCCAGAGGAGCTGAGACTCTGTGAAGTCTGTGATTTAAGAGAAGTTGAAAATGAATCTCATTTTCTTTTGTGCTGTTCTTTTTATGATGAGTTTAGAGCAACACTGATAAATAACATTTTTGCAGACAATCCTGTTCTGGTGCAGTGGTGGGGACTATAGGATAAAATGTTTATTTAACTTCAAAATCTTTACGTTAGCCACATTTGTAACTAAAGCATGTACAAAATGGCAGAATTGTGTATTTAAATAGAGCGCCTTGTGTTGTAATGTAGTTATTTCAGTTAGTGCTGGTATATGGTCTTCTGTTTTCTTTAACTGGTGGTGTCTGGTAATCCTGTTTGGGCTGGGCTTGTGTTTTAAGACAGAATTAAAAAAATAAGTTCATTCATTCATTGTAGTGCTAGCAGGCAAGATGCAGAGTGTGCTTCTCTTATACAGCTTTGAAATACTTTTAATACTCTGTTGCTATATTGGTAAAAACACAAAAAAGGGAGAACCAATAAATGCTGATTGAGTGCAGGGCCACATCCCAAATAACAACTGCAGCTTTATAAAAAAAAAAAATTGACTATTAATAAAAAAATCTAAAAAGCTTATATCTAAACTGAGCTATGGACAAAAAAATAGGTTTGAGGTTCTTTGGCAAAATCTATATTAAAGGTGCGTTGAGTAAATTTTAGTAAATAGTTGAAGATAATGGAACATATCAGTCGAAACCAGTGACTATAAATATGGACAACTTCCGCCCATTGGTCCCCTATTCACCGATATTGTCGTTACCACAGGGGACGACAATCCAGGCTTTTCGGCTTTTACTGCATAGTAAAACAATAGTTCTCAGTTAGCATAAACAGACGTATTAATTAAAAATTCCCCCCTCCAAGGGTTGTCATGTAGTAAAAACTTAGCTCTAGAGACCGGAGCCATCTTTTGTACCAGGCTGTAAACATGATTTCGCCATTGGGTTTCTCATTAAATTTCCGCTTTTGGAGCCTGCCCTCTTGTGGACAGAGGTATACTGCTGTATATCGCTGTGGTAGCGCCCTTACTCAAGGATCTTTTAAGAGGTTCCATCAGAGAGGCTTGGTCAAAACTTTATTTTCAGTTAAGTATAAGTACATCAAAATAACAGATAAAAGAAAAAGAGCAGCTGATTCAAAAAGCTGATTATTATCTGTTCCTACGGCTGCTCAGAAGGGACAAACTAAACACTGCTGGAGGATGAGTGTGTGTTTCTACATGAACACGTATTCTTGCACAAAATATTTTGGACACTAATGGAGGATATTAAGGAGCATGAGGTTGAGGTTGCATTCTTACGTATGACATAACCAAAAAGGCCCAAAACTACACACCTCACCTTTAAGTGAGCTGTGAGTAAGGTGGAAATTGTGAAGTAAGTACGCAATCTGAAAATACGTAGCTTTTAAATTTGTCAGATTATATTAGTTTGTTTCCTTTTTCAGAACTAAATGACTGAAAGCATACCAGGTTGTGAGTGGAGTGTAATTACTTTGGTGCCATACAGAGGCCAGAGAATTCAGAATGACTCTGGTACACAATCGGTTCGTCTGACTTGGCCTTTAAAGTGCTGTATCCAGCTAAGTGCTCATACACACTGTTATTCCCTGTGAGAGCACACCTCTGGCCTCGGGTTGGACTCGTACAGATTTAGGGGGAGTTAGGTGGGCTCATTCAACACACAGGTCTGTGATGTGAGACTTTACCTTCTCAGTCTTCCATCTATCAACAAAGACATGGCCTCTGCTCTCTCAAATGGCTCCTTAGCCTGGAGCATGTAGTGGCTCACAGCTTTCACTTGGGTTTTGTTTCAATCAAGAATTTTAAACGTTTTAGAAATACTGAAAAATACATGTATTCTTTCAGTTTTTGTTGTATATGTCAGTCAGTGGAACGTCAGCAAAGATCCTGTGTTTTATTTAAGAACAGGACAAATGCAGGTGGGTGTTGTGCGGAGATAAAAGGCATTCATTTAAAATTTAGAAAACATATCCACAAAGCTCATTTCATCATTTAGACATGAAAGTAGCTGAAATAAGAAAACAAATACCAGGCAAATGTAAGGAATAGGCAGTATTGTAGTGAATATTGATGGCCATTGGAGTAATTAGGCCATAATAAATCTTCATAATTACGCTGAGGTTCCAAAACAAAAAGCTTCATTACCCAAATACCCTTTATTAACCTTGATTACCCTCAATAAACATTTAGATGCATTGATCCAGTAAGAGTGCGTTCACATTTGTGTTTGGTGCGGTTGCTCTGTTTGCGCGGTTTACTTGGATAGATGTAAATGCCTCAGACAAACCAAACACGCGTTCCGAGACCCCTTCAAAATAAAAGTCTCGGAGAGCATCTTAGCACTTTCTCACAATAATGCCTTATTAGCATTTGGGCTAACAGCACCATCTAGAGTGTTTGGGCCGGAATGCCAGCTGTGAATGCTCGGCGGACCGGGGCTTTTAGCTGACAAACAAAACTAAACAGATCCTTTCCTGTTTTGGTGCAAACTAAATGAAGTAGACTACAAGTGTGAACACACCCTAAAAGTGTAAAGAATAATAGGCTCAGAATGCCTCTTCAATGTAACTTTAATGTGTGCATTTGTGAGTGAGCATTAAAAGGAGCAGCCTGATAATAGTGGTTTACTTTTCTGCCTGTGTGACCTTAGTTAGAATTAGTCAGTGGAAGACTATCTAGTGCAGTGGCACACATAGTGAAATGCACTCTTAATTTTGCCCAGCCAGACTACATCCCTTTATCCTTGTTCGTTATGCTCAAAGCCTTTCTCTGTTAAAATATGATAAAATGTCCAGTGTGTGTCCTCGCACAGCCTCAAAGCTCTTTAGCTGAGCTCCACGGCTGCATGTTCAAAGTGGCATCAGGAGATTTTTAACCCAAAACCCTAATGTCAGCGTGAGCAGCCCAGCGCCGTTCATGGATTCATTAAATTAATCAAACACATGCAGATGGACACAGAAGTTATGTGTTTTTACAAGGAACACAGGAACCACAAGGATGCTTTAAGAACTCAAAATCATTACTCAAATACAATCTAATAAAATATAAAAAAATGAGAAGAAAAGCAGGCAGGAGCTATGTCATTGTGGGTGTGGTTTGGGAGCTTTTTGTCTACGGCAGCTTTAATGTCACACTGTAAAATCCAAACAATGTCAGCAGCAGTTCCTTTATTAAACATAAGGGCTAACAGTCCCCTAACATGACTTTCACTGCCATACCAGCACTTGTCATACAGGGGTGTTTTTTTTTTTTTTTCAAATAAATGAAGTGCACACTTTACATCACATGGAGACATTCCCCGGTTACATCCACAGTGACACACAGTAAACGCCTCACCTCTCAGAGCGGGTTATTAACACAGAAGGACACTTTTCGGACTTAATCAGATGAAGCGAGTGAGAGCTGTGCCTCTGTGTGAGACTGTGAAATCGAGAGAAGCCACCACATTAGAGCACGTATGATTTATTCGCCCCTCTAGGTGAAGGAGACACCATTTGTATTCATTTGCCTTTATTTTTATCCCAGATTCATCTTCCCTTCACGTGCCTGTCACCACCATACTAATATTATTTTGGCCATGTGATGTCCCATTACTGGCTCTTATAAAAATTGCCCCCATGTGACAGTGCAGGATGGGTAATAGGAAAAAAAGGGAAGGGCTTGTTTGATTTTATTCAATTTTTCAGTGCAGATCTAAAGACACCCCAGGACAAGATGAAGCATGATAATGATGTCTCCTGTAGTTTAAGGGACACACTAACAGCCGCGTGTACACACACATTAGATTTTATCGGGGTACACACTTAACTAAAGGCCTGGCTTTTTTATGATTATTACTGGCAAGGTGAGCCGGTGGCACTGCAACCCAAGGACGAAGACAGCAGTGAGCAGAGGCCTCCTCACGGGGCTTTGCAGAACAATTAGATGAGAGCGGACGGTGACCGCAGCCATGTTTAGGACACAAACACACTGCGGAGGACAGTCTGCTTTTAGATTCATTGACTGCTAAGATTTAAAAATCACTCATTTGCATCTCAATATGTAGCTCAATGTAGCTCCAAAAATATATACAAATAAAGATTCAGGAAAGATACTGTGTGACATTTAGAAACTGCATTATTGAATTTGTATATTTAATAAAAATGTTGAGATGTTGAATAAAATGTAATGTAACTCTAATCTTCTCATCTCCACATAAATATGCTCTGTCCACTTCCATCTCAAAGACAGCTCTAAATAATACTAATAATGTCACTACCATGTGCTTCTTGGTGCTTCCTTGATGGTGATATATTTATTTTGACACCTCTATGGAAAAGACAAAATAAATCACATTTAAAGGTCCCACTGATTTTTTCTGAAGATTTTCACGGAAGATGTGACCTAGAAGCTGGAACCTATATAACATTAAGGACAACTATTACAGTGCTAGTATTTATAGTTAGATAACTGCTGGCACGCAATTCAAATTCACCAAATAACTTAGTGTTTCACACTTTTAAGTGAAGACATAAACACACACATGGCAAAAAGAGTAATCACTAATCCACCAAACATCCCTCGAATTCTTATTAATGAGTGTATATATCTTACTAAGAGAGAAATATATGGCTATAAGATTACATTATGTATGCAGAGAGTCTCACAAATATTAACAGATATAAGAAATGGGTAGCTTGAGCACTTGGTTTGATGAGCCTTATACTTTTGCCACTGTGCACTTGTAGACCCAGTCACTAAAAGTAATTGGTCAGTCGGCTTTTATGAGCAATAGATTGTATGACATGTTTTCCCATACCATGAAATATTTGAGTCATAATGAGTGAAAATTGTCAGTCATTATCTTCCTACACAAAGCTGCAGGTGGTTGCAGCAGTCATTGGGGCACTTATTATTGGGTTATTGTCTGAGTGGGAAAAATATCTATTTATTTGTAGCTGTGGGGCACATTTAAAACTCTGAAAATGGTATATTCAAAAAATCCATAGATTGAATTTATTAATACCAGTGCTGTTATAGTGTGTACTTCTGAAAAATTGTACATAACAAAAATATTGTTGGTGGTGTTTTTCTTCTTGTGACTGTCCTCAAATTGAGCTGCTGCATCCATCCAGCCGAGTGCACCCAGCTGCACCGCAATTACAGGTGGAGACTCTGCCTCGTACAGTACACAATGCTGAGACGCATACATTATTAAATGAACCCATGTTCAGATGAAATTGCTAAGCCAGCCAATAAAGGTAAATTACCAAAGACAAAATGCGGTGGCGAGAAAGAGGAAGGGGCCTTGGCTGAAAATTGCGTCTCATTAATGAACAACATCATTTCTGAATATGGAGAGGAAACACAGAGTTGCACCTATCAGCACAAGACAGAGAGAGAGGGAACACAACATTGACTACCTAATTATGCATTTTATCATCTCAGTCACAATAGAGTGCGTCCCTTCTTTAGTTGCCCAGTGAACTCATGCAGCTGTTCGCCTCTGCTTTAATGAGGAAGATAAAGAAAAATCACAAGACTGTTATATTTACATCCAGCGACCACCAAATGACTTCCACTGCTGCAATGAGTCGCCTAATGAAACAAAGTCCTTCATTTTCATATGGGAACTGGGTAAAAACAATGCGTCTGATTGTTGTCTATTATTAAATTGTACTAAAGATTAACCAACGTTCACTTGAATGCATGATACAAGGCTACAGCCAATTGTTTTCCTATGTATTGCTAATGAACATGAAACATAATTAGCAGTAGTTTTTGTTATGTGACTTTCCTTCATGTTTTAATCTGAAGCAAAACCGGCACTAATTCTTTTCTGGTAAATTCATGTTTGCTAGCCATCATGTTCTTCCCCATCTCAATGTTTGGTCAAAATACCATCTTGTATTCTGTCAAAGGAATCTGCCTTTTTGGCATTTTATGTTAAAGCATTGGACGCATATTGAATATTCCATGTTTGGTTTGATGGTAATTTCTGAAGCTTTATAAATAAGCTTTTGAATGACGCACCTTCAAGCTGCAATCAAACACTCAAAACTGACTCTTGATTAACTTCCTGAAATATAATTCTGGTCTCAAAAATTTGATCGGCAGTGTCACATCTCAGTCAAATCTTAGATCAGCTTTAACATAAGCCAGGATTCTGCATTAAACTTGGAGAATAACAGGTTAACTGTAGCCAATCACAGTACATAAAAATCATGAAGAAAATACAGTTGCACTTAACTAAAATAGGGACTACTACAGAAGTATGCTAGTTCTCCAAAAAATGTGACCAGCTCATCTATGCTCATCAAAAAGTACAATGTATACTGATAAATGACATGGATGGATAGAGTACATAATTCATATTTGTCCTAAAGTAAACCCCCAACCAAAGTCCATATCACGCCTTGGGAATGAGAAGAAGTTGTCCATCTGCACATACATACTGTAGACGTCTGACTACAAACTGTGAGGCCAAGCGTCTGATTCCCTTGGGACTCAGCAGAAAAAGGGAAGTAAGTGTAATCACAAGGAGATGAAAGGAAGACAAGTGTGAGCCAGAAAGAGTGTCGGAGATGTACACTGCAGGGCTTTGACACCCATCATATGGAATCAGCACCTCGTGAGTAATGGGGGTTAAAACAGGAGAGTGCTTCCTCTAGGTTCCAGATGGGTTTATGCAACTTGTACAGAAGCTCGGAGAGAGTGAGCGCATGAGAGGGTGAACGAATGAGTGCACATTTCTTGGCAGCTTTCTTCTTCAGGAAATGGAGGCCGAGAATGGATCTGATTGGTCTCTTCTGTCGAGAGCTGGAAGTGTGAGCTCCAATGTAGACATGTTTGAGGGGTTGCGCAGAGGAATACAAAATGACTCAAAACAAGCTGTCTTTTTGCATATTGCAATTTAACAATCTGACAGAAGACGACATCTGTGTTTGGTACCAATGCATTTTTTTCTTTTTTTTTTTTTTTTACAAACATTTGGTGATGATTCAAATGTTTAAGATGGAAACTGATTTCCTGAGGTAGTTTGAGGAAAATGATTTGCTTCTTGATGACTAAATGCAAACGTGCAGCACACTCTTCCTGACTTCAGCTATTTACAAGTTGGAGAGTGTATACAATAAACAGAACATACACATTATGGCAATTAACTATAATGAAAGGAAGCTGGGAAACACATTCAAGAGTCTGGTTTTGACTTGTAATTATCCTTTACACAAACACACCAATTAACACATTGTGCTTTGTTTTAGCTGTGGAAGAATACCACTTCCATATGGATGAATAGCTGTCACTGAAAGAAATTACAGCACTGTACAATTAAGTTTCTATGGCACTAATATGGCTCCTTCAGTGAACTCATTAAAATAACCCACTTTCCAAGAAACACTTGCCTGAAAAGACCAGAGAAGTGGAAAAAGAACGTTTCCAGCACAAAAATGCCAAGTGATTTTATTCATGAAAGGCAGAGGGCAAGTTGGGACACTAGATAGGACATAAAACATAACTCCCTAAGTGGTTAAGATTGGGCATCTTTGGTTAGATTAAGTTAAATGTGGGCTGTTAGTTGTGTAAAAGAAATATGTCTATGTTTGTTATCTCTGGCAATGAAACTGTAATGTCTTCATTCACTTTCTTCTATGGGGCTTTTTATATCCAGTATAATCAAATACAACGCTGTGTTCCAGTTCACAAAATGCACCTCTAAAAATAATTTGTTGATTTTTTTTCCCTTTTAAGGTCCAGTTGATGTTGTGTCTAAATATTACAAAATAGATTACACAATGTCACTTTTTTAAGTTTTTTGAGGACACCAACAAATAATAATCACAAATCATACTTGGATCTGAAAATTATATAGATATGAGATTTTGGGGTAATACTTTACAATAAGGTGGGTTTTGTTAGCAGTGGTGTAGGCATACGCTAACAATTGTTCTTGAGCATTTATTAATTCTTGCTATTGTTAGTTCATGGTGCATTAACTAATGTTAACAGTGACACCGTTTGATTTTAATTATTCATTCATTCATTTTTCTGCCGCTTGGTCCCGTTAGGAGTTGCAGAGAGAGTACTCACAGAAAGGCTGGAGTTGGCCGGGGTTTGAACTCACAGCCTTCTTGCTGTGAGGCAGGAACCTCTTGTTCATTGTTAGTTCATTTTAGCTAATGCATTAACTAATTGTTAACAATAGCACCTTATCATAAAGTATTACAGATTTTAGTTCTATGCACATTCCACTCTGGGCTTAAATGAGTTTCTGGAAACATAGCAATGTTTTTTTTATTTGGGGAAACGGGTGACCAAGTAAATGAGATGGCATGCCAGAGATGCACCTGATAAAATACAGAGTCCAGAAACGGTGTGTTTTTATAAAAGCTACAATTATACATTATTTAATGGTCTGTTTTTTATTACAAACCATATTCTCCAGTTGAGTTGTATGCTGTGTTTGTTGTTTAGCCCTCTGCTGCACAAAATAGGGCTTTGTGGTTAATGTCAAGTTGCTGACTGTAAAAGGAATAGGAACTGTGTTGTTTGCATGAGCAGCAACAAACAGCTCGAGGAAAAGGGCCTTGACTGAGAAAGAAAATTGATGTACAGCAGCGAAGCAAAGGAAACACTCTTCACAGCACTGTCCATATTTAATTCTTGGATCCCTAAGCTTTTAAAGCAGAGGTAATAAACAGCAAATATAAAAATAACACCAATCCCAAAGATTTGGAACTAGTTAAGGCTGGCGACATTGCTGTAATTTGTGGCTTTGCCCCTGTAGGGTTTGCACAAGCAGTAATTATTAATTAATTGTTCATAGCCCACAGCCTCATGAACAGACAGAGCCCTTTGGACATGCGCTCACGGCAGGGGGAACTTTTCTCTTCTAATTAGACCAGTGAGGTGGAGAAGGTGAGCGCACACGGACCATCAACCACGTCGGCTCGGGCGAGGAGACATGTGGGAACAGGCAGGACGGGTATAAGGCATTTAGGAGGTGGAATGCTATAGTCAAACCCAGATTTAACGCTGCCCACGGCCGATGTGGCAGTGTCAGGTAAAGTATTAATTATAAAGAGAATGTTTTCATCTGCAAAAAATCCATCCATGAAATGATTAAAGAATTAAAGGTTGATTAAAAGTTTTTTTTTTCATTGCTTGTAAGAAATGGGTGAGTAGAAATTGCAAATACTAAAACAACTAATAGCTTTCTTGCATTTTTGATGGGGCCAAAACGACTCATAGCACATTGTAATGTAACTCTGATATTGGATGTAAAGGAAAATTAGTGGGTTTTTGTTACATTCATCTCCCAAACTGTGATCCGCCAATAACCAAAAAGTCTAAAATGGGAAAATAATGTGGCATTACATACTGTATATTAATAATTTTAGAATTGATGAATATTTTTGTGAATGTGTCATGGAGAAATGTGGTTGAGCCACTGATTTATAAACCATTTTTCTAAGAATTTAATGTCTGAGTTTGTATGTGGCTCACTCAACACTGATTGGCTAGGATCTTTACTATGTGCAAGGACCTTAAAGACAAGGCGGCAGTGAGTGACAGTTGAGCTCAGACATATTAGCTCCGGGAGATTTATGCGTCTGACATCTGAGGATGACTCTGATGGGCTTACTGAGTGATTGGTGTGTTGGCCTTGCTGGGAACGTCACTCTACGAAGAGCTCTGCAATACTTCAACACAAGTGGCCGATGATGGCTCATTTGAAACCCAGACGAAGCATATGAAGTCAATCTAGCAAGCCAACATTCCTCTTCATGAACACTTCAGTGCTGAGTTGATCTTCAGCTGAATACTCAGGCATTAAATCAAAGGCAAATTAGCCCTTTTAAAAAAAAAAAAAAAAAAAAAAAAACCTCAATAAAATTACAGGTGACTCACTGTTGCTTTGGCAACTGCTAGGCATTAAAATACAAAGTGGTTGGTGATGGCCGTGAGCACTGTCTGTGAGTGTTATAAGCAGCATCTAGGAGGTTTTAGGATGACAACTAAAAAGATATTAGCACAACAAATTAACCAGACCAGAATCAGAATTTTTGCTTTTAAAATCAGCATGGCATACTTGAAATATTTATAATTATTTATGCATTGCATATAATTTACTGCACCTTCATTCACCAGCGCCTCCATTTTCTCAGATGTTCTTGACTATTTGGTGTCAGTAAAAATATTGTGTTAATATTTTACAGAGCGACCACTGAATCTATACTTAGGTACAATATCTCTGATTCGTTTGGAAACCTCACAGTCATATCTAAATCTTAGATTCACAATCTGGTTAAGACGGCAGATAAGATTATGGGCACTCCTGCCCCCCTGACCCCACAAGATATTTTTGAGCAGGACTATGTCCCATGTCCCATGTCCCATCCATCTCATGTATTGTCCAAATAATATGTTTTATTAGACTTAGAGAGGAGGTACATGGTTCCACTTGTTTATCTCTCCCTCGATAAAGCTTGTTGATTTAGGATCCATTTTAGATAATTCCTTCTTTTGTACCACAACCTACTATTACTACAAAAAACAGTTTAATGTTCCATGTCAATGTATTAATAATAATAAATTATAAACTAAAATAAAAAAAATAAAATAAAATAATCAACTGACTCTATACTGTATATACATAGTCTAGGCCTTACGGTTAGTGTGTTTGCTATATTCTTAAATGCTGAATGTTTATCAAGCACTTTTCTAGAGAGCTTCAGTGGCCTCCTCATTTAGGCCCAGTTAATTAGAATAAAACACAGAGAGCTAGACGCACAACAATAGTCCATCAATAACCAGCGACGTTATCAACCACTCCGAACCTTGGAACACCTGGGTCTACTTCATCACCCCACGCTGTAGATTTATGAATACAATAGTTTCTGGGCAGAAGGGATAGGTGGATAAAAGAGCTTTATTAAGGGAGAGCAAACTGCTTGCCTGAATGGATTCTGGCATCTGTATGAGCTCCATCATCTGGGATATTAAATATTTACAGTCAATGTATGCATGTGGAATTACTCACATTCACAGCACTTCTTATTCATCTTTGGTCGCATTAACATCCATCATTCGGAAAAAAAAATTATGTAGTAGCAAATGCCATTCTGTATTTTCTAAATAATTGCAGAATTCAAATAGAGACACAGTAAAGCACTTGAGCTCAGTTATGAACTGATTGTAGCTAGGGTAAACACAGTTTGGAAGATTATATAATCTTAGTTGTGTCTGTGTTCAGTGTGTGATGATAAGTGGGAAGAGAACACCAGAATATGAACTGAACACTAAAAGAGGGCATTAGTTTGAGAGCAAGTCCCACTGAATTGCTTTCATTAGTCATTTTTATTTCTATATTGCATGTTTGCAGTGATTTCCTATAGTGCCTGCTCATAATGTTATTTGCTCTCCCCATGAAATATTTAGATTTTGTATGCACAAACTCAAATATAATGTTGTTATTCTCTGCCTCTAATAACTAAAATACAATGTAGTGATGCAAGTAATTGAAGGTAATGCTACAAATTGTTAAAGATTGTTTTGTAATTTTCAGGTGAAACAGGCTGAAAGTGTGCCAAAAAGTAAAATATGCAAAAGAGAAATAGTCTAACACATGAGGTGTACAAAATGGATGGCAACAATAAAATGTCATATGACTGGGAAGGGCCTGTAATAAATATTTTAGTAAGATAACAAATTGTTTACTATTTTGCTGTGAAAACCTTTTCCTACCAACTTTATTAAAGTTTTTCTCTTCTGATTCATATTTATACTCTAACGTTCTCAATTTTGGAATATGTTGCACATTTTTGAACACAAGGAATATTAATATTAGTGCATTTCCTAATTATTCCTTATAATGGTTGTTGTCAAAACACATTTTACCCACATTGCTTAATAAGAACCAAATCAAATCCAAACTATTTCCAGACATACATGTGAAAAAAGCTGTGATTCTCCTAAAATCCACTAGGCCCTGCATGAAAGATGCTTTAAATGACTACAATTCTGTATTTGCCTGTATTTCCATCAACATACTTTGGTGCAAGATGATATTTAATGCAAGTTTAGGAATGTATTTGATGTACCAAATTATTTTGGAGAATACATCTATTTATCCTTGAAAGATTACCCTTAATAACAGTCATTTTTAAAGAACTGCGAAGAAATGATTTATTGCAGAATCCAGCAGGAAAAAGCTACAAAGGAACATAATGCAAGGTTAATGGATGGAAAACTTACTGTAACTCTGCCACAGAATGAAAGCCAGAGCATGACACTTATGCATTATTTTTATGCTAATGTGCACCACTAGTCAGCTTTTTACCCTAAGGGAAAAACACAAGCCTTCTTTGTATTAGATTTCTGCTTGTCATACTGCTACACACATCCAGCTCTCTATTTGTGTCTGCCTGTGTGACTAAACCCACAAAGAAACAGTTTTGATACGAGTCACTCTGGGGGGAGAGATTGGCATTAATATGGAAGAAATTCAGAGAGCTCAAAAAAGAAGGAAGTAGAAGTTACTAGATATTCATTTCATTTGGGACTTTGGTTGGTTGTCTGTGATGCTGCGACAGTTGGAACAAGTAAGAGATATTTCTGATGTGTATGGGGGAAGAAAAGTACTGCGAAGAAGAAGATGTTTGAGCTCACATTCGTCTGATTTAGTAGAGTTTGGAGAGTTTCTACGGTTCCTTAAAAACACATGCTATAAACAAAATGCCATGTAAAGTAAACTCTTGTTATTTTATCAACACAGATGGAACTCCAAAATCTGTTCTAACTTCTTTTTTAAATGCTGCTTTCTTGTTTGGTCAAAAATTAATGTTCCTAAAATAAATTTTAATGATTAATGATTCTGACGCAGGCCCCCAAAATAAAAAAACTGTGATTAATAACACTGTTAAACACTAACCTTACCATTTTGACAAGCTTGCTGATGCCCACTCAATTAAAATAGCCCATTTTCTTTTCTAACTCAGCACTATTTTTACACTACAGTCTCTCATTTTATTAACACATCAGAATCATGTTATTCTAACATAAATAGTGTTCTGTATCTTAATGTCTTATAGTTGTCAAATGTGACATTACCTCCATTTTGAAAAAATGCCTCTCGCATATTGAGAAAAAGCTTGTAGGCCTACATTGGGTCTTACCAAATGTCCACTAGGAAAAAAAAAAGAATTCTGTTATTTTATTTATTAAGGACAAATATAATCCTGCCTGCCTTGATTAGGTTTTTTTAAAGCAACACTACATCCTTCACTGAGGGTCTTTTTTCTGCAACTGCACTGACACATGGGAGTGTGACGTCCATGTGTCTCATGTATATTAAATATGTGAAGAGTGTTTGTTTCGTAAGACATAGCCTCATCACAGGAACACAGTACGGACTGGAGAATCTGGCAACCCTATGTTGGTTACTCTTCTTTCTTAATGTTAGGTGATAAGGGTGTATATTTTAACATAATTCATCCTATACACACTTACACTGGATACATTTTGATGCCATGTGTTATATCCATTTCCAACTAAGTTAGTTAGGCTAATGTAAAACATGGACCATTAAATTTTATTTTGAGAATTGAAGAAATAAGAACAGAATATACAAATATGTATTTTTTTGGTATTTTAGTGGTAACATAAAGCATGCAGTGTAATTATTTTGATGTAGAAAAGGGGCTTTAGCTGTGATTTTAGCATCACTTGCACGTGCCATGCAAAATGTGTCAGTACATATAAATCCAGGCAAGATTTAAAAGCAAGTCTCTGGGTGAGTTTTACATCTTGGGAGTGATTTTGGAGCTACAGCCCTTGCCCTGGCACACCAAAGTAGATATAGACCACCTCAGGCTTGGTCCCCATCTGCCTGCTTTCTCCACTACCCCCTTCTGCCTCTGCTACAGCCCATCAGTCACATGCTTGTACTCCATGCATGTGTATATGTGAACGAGAAAAACGGCCATGAGAGCAAAACAGAGGCGACATTACACATTCACTGCGGGACCTTGTTTTCCAGTCACGGTCCCTCTGGACGGCATTGCAGTAAGCTATAGCAGCAAGCTTGCTAACTGGCTGCCAGGGCTGACATGACATGTTTCCCCAACAGACTAAACCCCCCTCCCATACTCTCGGGATCAAATCAAACCAGTGGACTGATGCAGTATGATGGGAGCTCTGGTACTGTCTAATAGCCCAGAGATAGAGCCTGACGCACTGTTGTCTCTATCACTGGCTGATTCACTGGAAGGATTTCTCTTGCAGTAGGCAAGTTACACCAGGATGTGCACAAAGGAGGAGACAATAGCTTATATAGATTAACACTTTCTCAGCACACATTAGCACTGTCATTAATACTACAAATTTATGTTTGCCAACTATATCACTCTAATAATCCTGTGTTAAACATCCAAACTAACACATTTTAGT
The DNA here is from genome assembly GCA_024349245.1 of Neodontobutis hainanensis. NCBI lineage: Eukaryota > Metazoa > Chordata > Actinopteri > Gobiiformes > Odontobutidae > Neodontobutis > Neodontobutis hainanensis. The sequence goes on along the minus strand of JALDNG010000042.1, from coordinate 1,484,333 downwards.
TTTCTCAAAGGGATATTTCAGATTTTATGAAGAAGGGTTGCACCGAGGATTTGAAGATAGAGAAACTATTACCTGTTTTAGATTCTGGTCAGCATGTGTGCAGTCTGGCAAAAAGGAAGTAAGCCCGATAAGCCCCACAAAACAAAGGAGCACCTAAACAAATGAAACCTTAGACTGGTGAAGGCACTACTTGAAAACCCAGCAAAGTTATGTATTCTAATGAATATACATTTTTTGTCTTGGCAAACCATATTAGAGTGACATTACCGTTACGAAGGGTGGACAATAATTCACTGACAATGTTTAAGATTAGTTTGCCAATTTTTAATGAAATGACAAAGAAAGCAACAAAAGAGAAAATCACAAAAAAATAGCATTCTTGACCGACCATCAGTCACTTTTAAACAATATCAACAAGCTTACAGTTGTTTGCCAGCAGCTAAATGCTCTCCACACTCTTTCCCCATGTAAACTAATGACCACTGGTTAATCCGCCGTACCACATGCAGCCCCAGTCTCTTTTCGAGAGGCCATCTTTGAGTCTTTGATCAATGTCAGCATCAAAGCTAAAGCAACCACAAACACAATCACCTCAGGCAAGGACTCCCTGCTGAGTGATTGCCGCCACAACTGCCCTGACCCTCAACAAGCCTCTGGAGTCAGCCTCTCTTTTACTGGTAGCTGGCTGTTTCTCTGCGATACTCTATTTCAGTCTCTTAGCCAGTCTCACCCCCCCTAATTCAAATCAATAGCAGGTCTCTTAAAGTCATCAAGTGCAGAGGTAAAAAGGCTCGAGAGCATGAAATTGCAGATGGTAGAGTGCATACTTATGCGACACAGGGCTAGGATGTGGGCCTTAGGAGAACAGAGCAGACATACAGTAAAGAAAAACAAAGGTACAGAAGAGGAATAGGCAAAGTAAAGCAGAAAAAAAGTAAGGTTTTGTTCTTTGAAAAGATCAAACTAGAGATAGAAAACTTTTAGACTCGGCAAGCTAATTCCAAGTCTTGAGCCAGTCGAAAGGAAACTTGCCTAGATGTGCAAATTTTAGCAAAGGATGTATTTCAAACTATAACATATTTTTAATAAAGAAAGGGCAAAAATCACAAAAAAAAATAATTATGCAGAGAGTGGGTAAAGAACATTAGCGTGTTACTCAGAGCTATAGAGAAATATGTAAAGGCTATAGCTTGTTAACATTCTTGCCACGAAACAAAAAATGTGTAGTGCTTGTAATGATGTCAATGTTTACACGGCAAATGCCACTCTTCAGCAGACGCTGAAAATGCAAGCCTCTTCAGGGGTTCCACATGCCATACTGCAGTGGGAACCAAGAAGTAAACCCAGACAAGACTGAGAAACAATGTTAGTTTTTGTCACTAGACCAAGCTCACAACCACAACATCAACTCAGGATCAAATTGCATTGAATGCTTGTCATTTCTTAGGCTTCTCTGACACAATTTCTTCAAAGCATACAGAGAAGAAGAAGGTGATAAGATTATACAACAACAAAGACTTACTCTTCAGGGTCAGCACTCCTACACCATACAATCTCTTCATTTTCATTACCACATACAGTTCTGGAGGCTGAGACTGTTGATGGAGCTATGGATTATCCCACAGGAGATGACCGATGTGAACAGTCTGAACCATGAAGGACGCACATGGTGTCAGCCAAAGCAAAGGCTGATTACAACAGAGAGCACACCCCAAGGACTCCAGTAGATTAAAACTGATTCAAATCCCATTTGTGAAGTTTGGAGTCTTTTATGTTGGCATTCGCTCACTTTTACTTGTCTACAGTGTCCCCAAAGTGAACACAGCCAGACTCTGGGTAAAGTAATAAGGTTGTATTGTGGATAAAAGAATCATGCATTTGCAAGGCAATAAGATCAAGCACTGAGATTATGTCACATGGAAAATAAAACAGCATGTGTCTGTGTCTAAGCAAGAAACCATCATAATAATGTTGGATGAATGGAGAATATGGTTAAACAGGTTGTACTTGGAAATAAAATAGAAACCCAAGGAAACATGTTTGTTATGTAATTTATTTATGTATTATTTATTGCAAATTCAAGATGTGAAATAATAGCATTTCCAGCTCAAAGTCAGTCAGGTCATGATGGTGGATGGGATATAATTTTGTTTGCAGTCAGTGGAAGCACTCCATTTCAATTTGGACATTTTGTACATTCAACAAAACCCTTGGCATCCTATCTGTTAAAGTCAGTATTGCTTCACCTGCATATTAATAAAATTGGGGCCTGAGCGGAGGAATACAGCCTAACAACTATTAGAATAGACATCCCATCTTTTTCCAGTCACAATGTACTGACTTTTTTTGGTTTCTTGGTGGATTATTTATCTCAAGAGTGCCGCTGAATTCCATAGGGGTAAGTGTTATTACAGACTATCTCTGACAAACTTGGCATGAACCCATTACTGCATCAGCTTCACATAGATTTCTGATTAAACATTAAACAAAGGTACAGCATACAAGGAGAGGCTCTTGTTTTAGCAAAACCATTACAGCTCTATTATTTCTTAATAATTTAATAAAGACAAAGTACCTAAAAACTTATTTTTTTAGACTATTGAAGGCTCTTGTTCACTATCCTCTGTGAGATTTGTAGGTAAAGTGTATTCCTGCAGTGTAATGTCAATTGGAGTCTTTTTTCGTGGAAGAAACTGGTACCACTCCGAGGCATTACCATCCACCCACTCTGCTGTCTTAAAAGCCAGCTGATAAGCTTAAGCACTCCTCAGAAACTGGCTAGTATCTGGCCTACACAAATGCCACAGTGCTCCACGGGGCCCACGCTGTGATGAATGCCATCCGATAGGATCTAGATATGGTGGATTAATGCAACATCAAAACGACTTATTCCCTGATGGAAAAGCAAAGGTGGAGGCGGCCAAGTGACTTCACAGTGTTACCATTCATGTAGTCATTGCCTATGAGATCAGATTAGCCTTCATAGGACTGTGACTTTCTATGGGAGGCGGCTGTCCTACCAACCATGAACCACTGACCTACACATATCTACTGATTCTCTTTTGGTCAAACCTGGCAATAAAAAAAAAAAAACAGCACACAGCTTTTGCACTTCCACATCCCAACAAGCTCCTCATATGTAACAAACTCAATTACATAATCTAACTGCTAAAACCAACATGGAGAACATGTTTACAGTCCACTGCAGATGTGGTACTGATATAAGGTCTGGTTGTTTTACACTAGTATTTTGAAGATTTAAAGTTTCCCGCACACTGTCTAATTTGCCAACAGTGAGATTTATTAAAGGACCAAACAAAGCAAAGCAAAGCAACGTTTCGGCACTAGGCCATCATCAGGAAAAATTGTTAGTATTCTACAAATGCCCAAGGCGGATGTTGAATGATTTAGCATGAAAAAAATAGTCAATTCTGCAGCATAAAAATATCAATAGGTTGTTGATTTTATTCTGTTTTTCCACACATTTAAGTAAGATGTGAGACAAGGCCTTGAAACGATATAAAATGCACACGCACATCTTTTCCAGAAATCCAGTCAATGAAAGCTAACACTTTATTATATTTTTTGCTGACTTTTTACGATCTGTGCAGATGGGACACAGGCAGACAGAGGTGGCTTCTTGGGGGACCAATTTAACCAAAAATATGCCAAGAGCACATTTGACAGCACCTCATGAGAAAGTGTCATACATTTTATAAAAGAAGTGAGAAAATTCCTGTCTGAATACTGGTGTTAACCTACTTTTTCAGTAGGTAAAATGTTGACTTGACTAAAATCACTACATGTCAAAACAACCCTGGGTTATCATTAAATGTAATGAATTGCCACTTGAAAAAGCAATGTGACCTATCTTTTTAATTGTAAGACTTATTAAATGATTGCACATAGTGGTATTTGGTGTAAAATATGAAGATTGCACTTTTAGTAGATGTTCAATAAAGTTGAGCTATGAAGCTCTTTCAAAAGATTGTTGACAAAAAAATTTGCAGTAATCAACCTTGTTAAAAATAAAAGCTTGAATGTGTCTTTACAGCTCGGCTTTTGACTTGATGTCCTTGAGTTTTTTGCAAGTGGGCCACACATAAAAGGTTGATTTTGTTACTGCTTTAAATAAGTTGTTTCAGTTTAGTGCTGGTTATAATTCGGGTCATTTAATGAAATATAGATGTTAATTAGTTTCATTGGCATTTTATGTGTGGCATTTTAATGGTGATTCTTAAATGTTTGGGATTTTCCATTTTTACATGAAATTGTTCTTGGGCTGAGCTTTATAAATATACAAATGGTTGCGTGAAATAATATTCATTTTACCAAATTGCTGGAATTTCTAAATGAGATTGTGTGGCTATATTTACATTTATTCATTTAGCTGACGCTTTTATCCAAAGCGACTTGAGGTAAGGTGGGTTAAGTGTCTTGCCCAAGGGCACAATGACATTATGAACTGTGGGGAGAGTGGGAATCAAACCGCCTACCTTGAAGGACGACCACTCTACCCACTGAGCTACTGCAGCCCCATATATGCTGTCATGTTACTATAAACTTTAAATCTTATTACATGATTTTTGTAAGTTATCAAATAAATATCAGTGTCACTAATAAGAATATAATTTTCAGACTAAAAAGCACTGTTTTGTAAATAGACGTCCTTATTTCATGAAAGCTAAGCACATCTGTTGGCGGATGGATTAGGAGCCCCCCGCAGCCACATGTTGAAATGACTCAACTGTAAATTGGTTTGGTGCAGGCTTTACTGACACCACAAAGGCAGCTCTGTGATCCACTTTGCTTCACACTGTAGGTTTATCCACCTTAAGCCCCTGCTTAAAAACAGCCAGACCCTAACTGTCCTGGGACCGTCAACACGATTCAACCTTTGGATATGTCTTCATTTTACCAGTCTCTGCAGATTTCAAATGCTATGTTAAGCTTTAGATTGTCCATTCCTTCCCCCACTATGACCCCTTCACTTACCGTCCACACAGGCAGGTCTGGCTCTTGTAGTCCCAGCGATCTGGCCCTTCTTACAGGCGCAGCGGGCTGTCTGCCTGGCGATGGTCCGCCGTGGTTGGCTGCTGTCCCTGTCCAACGTCACAATCTCGCATGTCCCCGCTGCCAGCTGGCCTGCAAATGACATTGCACCACAGGACAGGAGGTCAGAGCGATGCAATCATAAACAGGGCAAACAAACCACTCTGTCTTGTCATTTCTTTTTTGACTCATGTTCAGTTGTTCTCTTCTAAAGACATTACTGCTGTGTGAATGTACAATTGCACAGATCAAGATTTTGCTTTGGCTAGATTTTGCCGCTTAGATTTTTCACAACATTAATTTGTTTAAATTGCTGTTAGAATTACAGCAAATGCAAAATCTATTTTTTTTATTTAGATTAGATGAACAGTGTAAATGATCAATGTAAACTTTGCATTGCATTTCACTGACACTGCTCCGTGTGTTGTGATGACTAGGGCAATACGCAAAACCTAATGTCAATAAGCTTTTACAAACTAGAGCAACAATTATTTCAATCATAAATTTGTAATTTATGTTAATTGACAACTGTTTCTGAGGTAATGAATGTGAGAGCAAATGGTTATCAGTGTCTGTCTCTAAGTGGCAGCCCTGCGACTAACTGTCCAGGGTGCTCAAAGTTGCTGAGATAGGCTCCAGTCACCAGAAACTTCTAATGGGGCTAAGCGGAAGAAAATGAATACATTTATTATCATTACCACCAACTAATTTAATGCTATCGATTTAACTATAGTTTTATTCAGAAGTGAAGGCCAAGTATACATGGGGTATATAGTGGGAACACATGTGTTATCCATTGTTATCAACACAAAAGAAATGTACTTAATTTGAAACATTTACCAAGTGACTATATTTGCAACTGCCTTAAAATGTTGTACACAAAAATTAAACCAAGACTAAGAAGATGACAAAAACTAATAATTGAATAATTGATAAATGCAGTGATTAATGCACTCAGTAATGAATCCCTACACTCTTTCACTCTATCTTCTTGTGCAGCGTGAACACAGCCTTTGTGTCTGTACTTAATGCTCTTTGGTGACAGTCGAGACACAGTGTAATTAAGGCCAGGCTGAAGTCATTTAACAGAGGGCCACTGCAGGGTGCTGCGCTGCTCACAGGTGCAACAGTGTGTGTGAAAGACCTTTAAGAGACAACAGTGAAGAAATTACCTTTACACTATGGCTACCTAAAGACTACCACCGTGCTATTTCCCATTAAGGGCCCCGTCTTATTAGCACCCCTCTTTGAAGGTAATGTTCCCGTTAGCCACGAACCAAGCGCATGAATACTGATGAACTTTGATGTAATTGCAGCCTTGCCCCCCCCATCATCACCACCTCAGCACATACACTTCCTGCATGTATTCAATCAGCTGACCTCTGACCTGTAGCCGGGCCCTTGCTGCTCACAAATTAACCTTTGTGTGTGTGGGGCCTGCGGGTGCCATCCTGCAGAGGCTTATCTGGAGCTGATTGTGATTGGCATGAGGATGGAAGTTGTGATTAAATCTGGACTTGAGCCCTGAACACTTAGGTGGCTCGGCTTAATGAACTGAGCAGCGAGGGGTCACGCCAGGGGTAATGGGGATCTTTCAGGACTCATACACATACTAGGGCCTGCCATAGCCACAGACAGCCACACAATTTACACAGTCAGCAGGGGTAATATACAAGTAATATTTTTATTGCAAGTGATTATCTTAAAAATTGCCCACAATTATGAAAATTAACATAAAAAAATGATTCCCCCAGGATTTTTGAAGTAGGGTTGAAGTGTTTTTGACATTACATTAAACATGACTCTAAACATGACACTAAACATGAGTCCCTACATTTGGAACTAAATGAAAGACAACTCTATGACTGGGTCTACATCGAGAATAAACCCTATGTAATTGTCCTTTTAACTGTAATGTTGATGCCATATAGATGGTGAAAAGCTTCATGTAAATATAAACATTTTGTCTCTCTTTCTGTGATTACTAGAGGTAGTCTGAAAAAAAAAAATAGGAGGCAGATTCCTTGATAACTTACCAAAAAATTAAAAGAAGTGGTCCAATATAGAAAAAACGTTTAAAGAATCTGTGTGAGGTGGTGGATCAATGTGTAGCAAAACAAATGCTACACAAGATAACACGGTCCATCGTCTGCATGCTGTAATACGTTTCCAATATGCAACAATAATCACACACATCAACAGACAAAGGATAGAAGTTGGAAATATATCCGAAGACATAATGCACAGATTAATAACTAGTAACTAATAACTATCCCTACTGCACACATGGGTTTTAATCATAAATCTTTGGAGATGTGTATATTATTCTGTTCAGTGAGTCTTCATACATTTAAATTCATGTTACATTAGGAGTGTTTTTCTGCACATACGACTACAGCTGGAGTGACTACAGACAGCACACAATCTCAAAGTAGCCTCCACCATCAGCTCTCAACTCCTCCAACGCTTATTCACGCTCTTTATTCCTTTACATGGCTTTCTCTTTTCATTCTTCCTCACTCAAGACCCTCCTCCCTTTGCAACCTTCTGCAGATGATGCTGGATAACAACATGTCATGTAGGTTGCTGTGTTTGTATGAGCTGTATGGGCTTTCCGGTACTCCTCCCCCCACAGATGATCCTGCTGGTTGCCTTCCTATCTCTTTGTCAGTCTCTTTGGTGCTGCTCTGCTGCGTGGAGCTGAGAGAATGTTTAGATGTCTTATATAATGGAGTAGATCAGTGTGGCGCTGAGGTAGCATGTGTGAAAGTTAACAAGCTCAAAGTCGGTGCTGATTTGACATCTCGCTTCTCTGTTGTTCTTCTGTCTTCCATCGATGGAGCTCATTAATTGCCTAGGTTTCATCTTAGGCTGCCTGTGCTTTAACAGCCACAACTGTAGCTGCAAGGAGACTGCCTTAATTTAACGCTCCTGCTATTGTCTCCAAATATATATTGTCTTCGATTGATCTTCAATGATTTGTTTATTAAGGCAATGAGGAACGTTCTAATTTTATACCTAATGAGAAGAAAAATAAATACTGTAGATGTAAGCAGATGTCAGGGATGTCATTTTAAAAGGGATAGGAAGAGTTCTTTTGCTCTTAATTACTGTCTGTGTCAAAATCTTTGAATTCAACTTCTAGTAAATTTTAAAGAGCAGACATTTTCTTGTCCTTTTTTAAAAAAACAAATATAATGAAATGATCTCATGTTCACAGCACTGCTTTAGTACAACCGAACCGGTGTGCTACCTTTTGCCACACTGATGACTGGGGATGCACCGTGGGAGTCAAGAGGGTTGTTGGATCAATCAGTGTTTGTGTGAAAAGTATGTGTAAGCCCTGCAAACTCAAATCCTTCAAAATGTACCCCACCACATGGGGTACACACTGGATATGCAGTAGAAAATGAATAAAGATAAATGGTGACTATGGTAATGTTTAGTCAGCAATGTGACCCCTGACTCCACTTTTAACAATAACATTTGGAACAATTACAGAAAAAGAAAATGTATGGTGAATTCCAGAAGAATAAATAGCTTAGACTTTATGTTGATTTTACATAATACATCATTGTTTTGCAAACACATATCAAAGAAAGATGTGCCAATAAGGTTGTTAAAATATGGTACACTGAATAAAAATGATCCAATTAAACCAAGTGCCCACAAAAGTGCATAAAAAGGTCAATGAAGACAGTGATAAATGTTAAGACATAACGTGTGACGTTCAGCTGATGGTTGCGTAGAAAAGTGTTAGGTCTGTTTGAAATATATGCCTTGTAAAATGTATAATTTTGATAACAAGCCTGTTTCAGTCGCCCAATAACTATTCAACTGCTCCTTTTTTAATAAAAATAGCCACGAGCATCCTTGTGGCGCAGCCTCCAGAGTGCAGCGCCATGCAGCTCACATATTATCGCCACAAAAGACAAAGCTAAACAAACATAACAGTAAAATGAACTGAAGCACAAGAATGTCTGCAGCTTCCTATTGGCATTCAAGGACCTGATTATCTGAAGTTTATCTCTGAAGATGCTTTTCAATTCCTTTACATAGTATATACTGGTTATTAATGTATCACTGATTTGATATATCAAGATTAATAATATGGCAGTGAGATATTTTTGTTTGAACATGCATTTCATCTTATTTCCACATAATCACCAAGCTATTACTGTGATGTAATAGTATGTATGAAATGCTATGTTTTTCTAAAATGCATCTGTGCAGGATGTTCTTTTTTTAAGAAATACATTCATGCAAAGGCACAAGATGTGGCCCAATCCTTTCACAGCCAGAGACTGGACTGTGAAGAGAGGAAACACTAATCCTGTTTTCTGGAATAGCCTTATGCATTGTAGGAAAAATGTAAATCTGGCCGCTGCTCTCAGAACGGCGCCTAAAGCTTGTAGCGGTAGTGCTATGATTTATCATCAGCCTTATCAGCTCCTGTTGTCGAGCAGTTGTCGGCTTGGCCGGCCAAATGGCTGATTAAAATGTATGTGGCCACCCTAGAGTGAAATGAAAGCTCTGACTGTGCCACAAGATGGATTCATGTGGCAGAACGCACAGCTTAATACCACGTAAATGTTATTGACATGCTTCTATGCTTTATTATTTCACCACTCGCTTCTCGGCACATTACAATTGCTCTGCCACGCACAGCCATTTGACAAATGTCCAGCACAGCAACAATTTAGAGAGACTATTTTATTCTACCAGTTTCCCACAGTCAACAACAAAAATCATTTGCTCTACAGCAGAGACAGGCACGAACATATGACTGAAATTTTAAAGTTAGCTGTTAATGTTAGACTTTGTAGGAAAACTAACAAGAGTACTTTGATTATTTTTGAAAATACCAGTTTTCTGAAGCTATATGGGTTTACAAGGACATTTATTTATCATTTATCATTTATTTATCATATTTATTTATCATTTATCATTTTGCATCAGATCTCAAAGTAGATCAGCTCATTATTAGCCCTCATTGGACAGTCAAAGGTGTGCTGTGTTGTGGAGCATAGTAGTAATACATATGTCACATGCAAATAGTAAAATTTATACTTTTTCAATTATTACTTTGTAGCCTAATTCTTAGTTTTAGGGCTGTCAATCAATTCAACAAATAAACTATGGTTGTCTTGTGTTTCTTCTGCTTGTTTTTTTTTTTTTTTTTTGCTTGTGTTTGCTGTATTGTATGGCATTATTCTTTTATTTTCTGTTCCAAAGGTAAAAGACTTTTGACTTACAGCCAACATACATTTTGTTGTAAAAAAATCTTTTCCTTTTTGTTTTCTTGACTGAATAAAAAATAAATTACACAATTACATAGTAATAGTTCATTGAAGATTGTATTAATAATAGAGAGAGTTGACATAAAACTAAACTATGAGATTGAGACTTTAAATACAGTATATATTACTATTATTGCAATTATTACTGTTTAATTCCTTTGTATTCAGCCTTAGTCTTAATGAAAGCCAAGGGTAAAGTCTGCATAAAGGAGTGTGAAGAACAAACAACCATGCAGGGGACAGTGCTCTTTCCACTAGACTGGACCATTGTGGATTGGGTCCGTCTGACTTTGGCGTCCTGAGGGCACGGTCTCGCTAGCAGGGCTAAAAATATGCAGTGTAAGGTGAGCAATGTTAAATGCTGAAATATAAAATATTGATTTGTGTATTAAGCAAACAACAATGCCATGGTGCGTCTCTGAGGAGCCAAACAACCTATGTCTGTGTGTGTATGATTTATAAAGACAACATGAGTATGCTCTTCTCTTCACTTTACGAACACAACGTAATGGCAAAGGCTTGCTCCTAAAATCTCTTTCCCGCACAAACTCTACTTAACCCAGAAATACTACATGGCAGCTTGATGTAGCTGGAAAACTAGCATCACATCTGCTGTGCTAGAGAACAGTGTGTAAGTGAGTGAGAGGGCCAGACTAAAATGCTATATCACTCGAACTCGCTACAGCTGTTCAAAACCAGAGAGCAGAGCCAAGACAGCCAGGCTGGAATCTCATTTTAGATCCAAACACTGCATTAGTCGAACTTTGATGCCATCCATTCACCCTGAGGCCTTGTGGGCTTGTTTTTTGTAAATGAATCCTTTAACAGGGCTAATCAGAGTCTGAGAGCCAGCTGGGCAGCGTATGTTGGAACAGGCAGAGCAGGTGGAACAACCGCTCCAGGTAAAAGAGAGGTATGAGGATGCTGAGTTATCATGATGCAGGCCCATGAGATGATCATGAGAGGACAGTTGCATCCCCAAGCATTTGGAAACAACACCTTTCAAATAATTGAAAGCCATTTGAAGAGAACAAGGTGTCAGGAGAATGTGGAACATATGGATTGAGAGAGCTGCAGCTTTAAATTAGCCTAATACACCAACATCTAAAATAAAGCAAACACTTGCTCTTGCTTCTTTGCAAACAATCCCATATTCATAGTGTGGCAACATAGATGCACCATCTTGAATTATATGTTATTTTCCACGATTCAAGTGACTGAAATTCATCATGAAGCTGTAGCCTAGTATTATTATTGTGCTCTGAATGTGGCAGTGAGTTAGAAAAAGTTCTTGAAATAATTCTCAACTCTTTTATGACAATGTGGGGGAGGCAAAGAAGCCATGATCTATTTTGGGGAAAGAAGTTTCATCTCAGCACTAAAGTGACTCGATTTCCTTTTTTTTACTATAAAAGTTGACCAGGCAGCAGCTATGTTTAAAAAAAGAACATACAGTCATTAAGGACCAAATATAATCTCCGAATGACCACAGTTTCTCCATGTTGCCATGCAACTGAAGTACCACCTGTCTGACTTTTGCTGCCTTCTCTCTATGTTTAATTCAAGTCAGTTTCGCAAACTCTTCATCTTTTTAGGGCTGATTATGTGCTCAAAGATTAGGCGACAGCCACTTTGCTTCAGAGAAATTGAACATTTAATTCACTGAAAAGAAAAAATAAATTGAGTTAATATTTAGTAAACAGTTTATTGGTATTGGTATTAAGTGACAAACAAAATAATTATAGTGCAGCTCCAGTTGGGACATTGATTCCTGGAATCTGCATGCCAATTCTTTTGTTGCATTGGGCTTGTGATTTTCTGCAGCATTCACTTGTAATTAAAATAAAATCAAGTTCCTGCTTGGCTTAATAGGGGTTTCATAATGAAGCTGGAGGCCCCTTCTTCTTAATGTGACCTTGTATAAAGCACAAAAAAATGGTGTTTTCCCACGAGACGCTCGCTTTTCCCCCGCGTTAGTGTTTTAGAATAATGAACTCTGCTTAATAACAGGATGTTGGCATGAAACAATGAATGATCATCAATTAAAACAGGGAGAGAAAGGGAAAAGAAATGACCCCGGTAACCCTTGGTAACACCTGAAAGCTCATGTGCACCCACCCACCCACTCTCTCTCTCACACACACACACACACACACACACACACACACACACACACACACACACACACACACACACACACCACAGACCAATGGCACTTCACTAGTGCAATTAAGCACATTTTGCCCCCTCGAGGATACATCACAAGAGGGTAATGATGATAAGGTGAAGTTCTTTAAATGTTGCTATGATTTTACTGACTAAAGACCTCTGGGTGAATGCATGAAACTCCCATCATTCCTTTCTGTGTGCACCCTTGGGGGACTGAAAAAAAAGTATAGTATGTCAAAGCCAGTTAGGCACTTGATCAGGCCTGGCTTTTCTTTAATGTGGGAGAATGTACAATAATCCAAGTGTTTTTAACCAGAGATGTGCTGTCTCTGTGCAATGCGGTGTCAATAAATTGGAGGTAGAATAATTTATTGCACAAAATCAGCATTTCAAAATGTGTGGCCCTTCAGCTCTGGCACTAAAGACTGCACAGAGTGATGAGTTCTAATGAGGTAAAGGTATATGGCAAAGTGTCATAGGTAAAAGTAAAACAGTTCCTAATTAGCTCTCATTTGGCTAAAGATACTAGAGGTAAACATTCAGAAAAGCACCGTTCAGAAATTCAGTGTAGTTTTTTTTATATCACTCAGGAATAGACATTTCTGTCAGATGTTTGCATCAGTTCAGTTATGGTTGAGTTGTGCCTGGTCTATAGAACTTTTCCTTGCTTTTGTCGCCTCACGCTTTATTTGGATGTGAAATTTCCTCCACTATATAGCACTATTTCCTTCAAATTGTCCCTTCCTACTCGCACCTTCCTCTCACACAGCAGGAGGAATAGTCTCTACAACCACTCTAGCTTTTTTTCTTTTTTCTACCAAAAACATCAATAGAAGCAAATAGAAAACTTTATCCACACAGATTTGTTTGGATGTGATGTGAAAAACTGAAATTGAAAAGAAGCTTCAAACCTTTACTCAACGACACAGCCAATGAATAAGGGTTGAATAGTGAATAGTTTGTGTATTAAGGTGTTACAGTGGCAGCACAGCCATAGAGAATGCACTCCTTTCAAATCCCACAAAAGTTTTCACTTGCTTACTTTGTTAGTTTTAATGGCCTTTACATTAGGCAAACATATACTGAACATCACATTTTCAATCATATACACAGCATGGGGTTACACAGCCTCGTTGGTAAAATATAATTGTTATTAGAGAGATTATAATGATTACACAGCATGTACATTTATGCCACTTAATTAACAAAATTGAATAATTTTATGTAAAATTGTAAAGATGTTTGTTTATTATTCTGAGATAGATTTGACCTGGACTAATTCATCACCTGCAAAGGGCGGCTGTGGCTACAAACGTAGCTTACCACCACCAGTGTGTGACTGTGGAGTGAATGAATAATGGAATAATGTAAGCTCTTCAAGTCGCTTGGTTCTTTGGAAAAAAAAACGCAATATAAATCTAATCCATTATTATTATTATATGTTTATTCCATAAATGAAAGGAACAGAATTAATGTCAACTATGCTGACTGATCTTTTGCACTGACACAGAGACATGTCAACATCAAGGTCGTCCTGAAATATGCTCAGACGAGATTTTTATTCATCAAAGAAGTGGTTAAAGCAGAAGAATTCTTGTAAAAGTCTGGATTGTTATATGACAGATATCATTTACTGTTTTCAGAAAAAAACAATCACTCTGGGACTGTAAAGTGAAAAGGTTTGTTTCTATAATTTATTAGCCTGGCCGACCATATCAATTATTTTTCTTTTCTACACAAACAAATGGTCTGGTCCGTCTCAGTTTGATATCCAGGAACTTACAACATACAACCAATCAGAATTCAGGGGGCAGTTTACTATATAAAACAAACAAAACAGCAGCAATGAAAGATAAAAGTAAATAAGAATTAAGTTGTCCCCCATTATTTTCCAGATTTTAAGATTTATTAAATAACATTCCTTTTATGAATTTAAACTTGTATAAAATATGTTCATTACATGGTCAAACTTACATAGTAAAATAAGGTTTTAAATGACAAAATGTGCCACACAGTACTGCAAATGGGGTATAAAGACAAATATACTGCGAATAAGATGTTGATTAATGAAGTGGACATAATCAAATTTACTGCTTTACATTAAAATTTTAATTTAATGATGTAATTTACAGCTTTAGCTTTTTAAACAAAACCAACAATAATACATAACTGAGACATTTAATGACGGTACCCAAGTCTTTCAGTGCCATTACGTATCAACTATACGGTCAAACTTGTGTTTGGGGAAGGTAGGGTGCATGGCTCCTTTAACTGCAGTGGGATCAGCATGCAGGCTGCAGTGTGGAGTTTGGAGAGTGCTGATTAAATACTGAGGCTGCAGGCCGCGGCTCGGCTCGGGCTCAGTGTGCCACTGTCCCTGTCCTTCTGCTACTCTTTGATAGGGCCTACTGGTTTCCTTATTGTAAAATTCACAGAATCAGCTCACATAGTCCAGTGGGTTGCACGTGGCAGAGGGTGGTTAGTGCTCCTCCCTCACAGCAAGAAGTTGTGAGTTCAAACCCTGGCTGACTTAAACATCCTTGGCCATCCTTTCTGTGAGGTGTCTGCATGTCCTGCCTGTGTTAACGTGGGTTCTCTCCGGGTACTCCAGTTTCCTCCCACCGTCCAAACACATGCATGTATAGGTCAATCGGCAACTCTAAAGGGTCCCTAGTGAGTGAATGTGAGAGTGAAGGGTTGTCTGTCACTGTCTATGTGTAAATCTCCCTTCGGCTAACTGGCCATCGTCCAGGATGTACCCCGCCTCAGGCCCAAAGCTGCTGGGATAGGACCCCTAATGGGACCAATCGGAAGAAAATGAATGAATACATGAATATACAAGCACATACAGTATATTACAGAAGTGCTTGTGCTTATGTGCTGCACAGTAACAAGCTTACATTATGCACCCCATGCATGTAGCCACTAATGTAATGTATGTATTAGGGCCAGATTTATTTATTTTTTTTTGGTTGTTTTTTTGTGTGTGTTCAAAGCCAAGTTTTATACTGAGTAGATGCAGATGGTCTTTTGGCAACATTTTAACTCTACTAATTCTTTTATATTTTAAAGGCTTTCCAGCACGTTCTATATGTATCTTGGGCATTACTATAAATAGAAACACTCTTGGCTAGGTGTCTGAGACTTGGCTTGCAAAGCTGTACATTTTCCCCCTAAATCGATCCAAATGGCCAGAACAAGATTATTTATTTATATGGTACTGCTACACAGTGGTTCCTGGCTCAGTTTTGCATTGTTTTTACCAAAGGCATCCACTCTAGTGATGCCTTTTTACTTTTCACTTAAAGAGTTTATGTTATTATCTGTGGTACCTGTGCACTTATCATAAACTATACCATGCAGCTGATGCGTGAAAATCGTCGCATTTGGCTGAGTCTGATCGGACATTCATCAGTCATGGTCAATCAAGCTGAAACCCAAGAGATTCCGGTCAGCGGCTAAAAGATTGGTAGATATCTCTGCTTTTTACTTTCTACTGACCTGACAATAACCTCTTATTTTAGCTGCTTTTAAATGTTAAAGTTGACAAAATCCATTAATAGGTGAACCATGTTGAGTGCATGAAAGTGTGATTCTGAAAAATAGCATCATTTGGTCTTGCATGGAAAGTACACTCATATGAGGCAAAAAAAAAAAAAAACAAGAAATGCAAAAACTAGAAGCTGTGATTGTTTGTTGAATGGTATATTTGCATGCAGACATAAATGTGCAATGTAGTTTATCATTCATTTTATAAATGTTATAATGAACATTATTGTTATAAACTACTGTTGTATTCACCCTTTGACAAGCAATAAAATACATGCATACCTCAACAACAAGCTGTTTTCCAATTTATCTGAGTTTTAAGTTAAAGACAAATATTGAGACTTCAGAGGCAGCTGAAAAAGTTGCTGTATATTGGACGTATGGATGTACTCAGTGTGTTGGCATCTGTGTTTACAATAAACAAACAAGGAAGCTAAAGCCTTGACATGTTTGTGCCTACCCTTGAAGAAGAATGTGTGTCACTTTACCTAATATAGATTTAAATAATGTTCGTAAGCAATGCACATTTCAACCTAATTTAGGATTTGCATCTTGGGTTTAACAGTCTTTAACCATAATCTAAAGAGTTTTTTTTTACAGTGTATTTAGGCATTTTGAAAGTAGCTGCTGGCGATTGTGAGCAGAGCAGGGATAACGCTTTTTTGAGTGTTTAATTATTTAAGGCCCCAGAGTCAATATGAAGAGGCATCCCTGGGCCAACAAAGAAGAAAATGGCTCCAGCAGGTTCTGTGAATGCAAGGACCTCTTTAATTTGCTACTCTATAACTGCAGATGAGAGAGTCGAGAAGTCTTTAGTGTCGTGCAATCGATTGGACATTCTAACTAAAAACAGCTTCTGCGTATTCGGACAGAGCGCTCCACAGACATATAGATTCAGAATACAACATTTGTAAAGTCTATTAGATTACTGACTATATGTATATTTAGATGCCTGTGCTGTTGTGATGGACAACCTGTGCCTTCAGGTGTAGGAAGTTGGCAGACACACCAGGCTGAAAGTTAATATTTTCTTTCATAAAGGAAAAAAACAGATATGGTAAGCAGTTGTTGGGATACAGAAGATGAAAACAGAGCGACTTGGCCCATAGGGAGCTTCACTCTCACTGATGGGTGTCAGCTTTTGGCTGCTGTTCAGGTCAACTGTTCCTGCTGAGGGCTCGCATCAATAAGAAATGAAATAGAGAACCAAGAAGATTACATAACAATTTTACAAGCCTGTTATTTTTGAATGCTTCAACAAGGCTGCGCTGCTAGTGGTACACCTGGTACTCCTTTTCCCTGAAGTGTAAGTAATTCGGGGCAACTCGATGGCTCACAAAGCAAAGCATGTACCACATATGTAGTAGTTTGGGGTAGATTCTCTATCGCAGCTCATGCCGTTTCTTATCTATGTTATGAAAAAAACATGAAAAGAGTAGGTAACTTTTACATACGATTCTGGGAAAGACTTATCAGACTCACATAAATCAATTTATTAGCAAAAAAAACAGTACCTCCCTTTTTATGCTCACTTTTTGCTGTGGGGTATTCCTCTTTCACGTGTATCGTCTTTTACTATAGATGCAGTTACAATACAAGGGATGTAAAATGATCTCTTTTTCCTGCTGTGAGGTGTGGGCACATGAATGTCAAAAGGAAAGAGCAAAAAATGAGGTAGTAATAATGCACAAGTTTGCATTCATTAGGATATTACAATTTGTAATTAGATCATACTTAGATCATAGAAATAGGGGTTTTCTATACATAGTACCTTAACACACAGGACTAGAGCTCAATGATGACAGAATTTAGCATTATATCTGGTCACTCATTTAATAATATATAAAACAAAAAATCAATGTGCATCATACTTTTATGGTTCAGATTGTTAGCATACAGCGTAGACTTAGACTTGGACTAAAGCCGTATAGGCTCTATATAATGAAAGGCATACATCATCACCAGCTTGTGGGCGGCTGGGGTTATGGCGAGGTAGTATAGATGTCTTCTAAAACTGAGAAGAAAACTTAGTGACTCAAAAGTTGTTCCTTATTCGTTTTGAGCTAAAAAAAATTTAAGTTTACTAAAGAAAATGTAATTTTACAACTCAAGAGCTGTGCCAAGCAATTTTCACCAAACACTAATGTGGTCACTGTAGTTATGAGAGCTTTGTGGCTGATTACCAGCTTAGCCAATTTCTTGTGCAACAAGCTAATAAAAGCCAGTGAGACAGTGAGGAATCATGTGGCTGTCACTTCATTCAGACTTCACGGTGTAATTTGGGCTTGGAAATAAGGATGTCACTATGTCAGACTAAGAGAAAGAGATGATGGACAGAGGGAGAAGGCATGTATGAGACTGAGGATAAAGTGTGGCAGAGGATGAGACAGACAAAAAGAACAAAATGAGCTGGAGAGTGGAGACAAAAGACAGTAAGCCAGTCAAAGTAAGTGAGTGGTCTGAGCTGTGACCTTAGTTATTCAGAAAGATTTATCACTCTTCTTTCCTCTACCTCTCTGTCTTTCCATTGAGCTGAATAGAGATGATTCTTAGCTTTGAACAAAAGGCCTTTTCCTAATCATCGCTGTAACGCCACTGACAGCTGACTGACAATGAGACAACTACACAGAGCATGAGGCACACAGCTCATCTCATGCTGGACCATTGTTCAGAGGTGGCTTTCACACATTCCCACATACTGCGCCGAGCCACTGACTAATTCAGTGTCTGCCTTGTTGGAAATGGAAAACCCATACTCAGGAAGTCTACTGATTGAAGGAGGAGTAAATGTGTTCTGTGCACGTTTTCTCTATTTTAAATATATCAGATGAATTATTTGAAGTGCCTGCTGGGTTCAATTTGATGTGAGCTGTCATGCATTTCTATTTTTTCTTAGTTTAATTTCCTAGAAGGGAGTTGATCCAGAGCAGTATTGTGACACATTAAGACAATGTGGCCAGCAAAGTGATTCCAATTATAAAGGTTACATTTAAAATCTAAATAAAGCACCTTAGTCTTGCCACTGCCAGCTGTTCCTTCCAAAAAAAATAAAAAATATTTCATTGATTTGAATGAACTATAACATCTCGGTTTTGTATGTGGTGGGAAACTATAAGCAACCAAGTCTAAATCTGCATCCCAGCAAAGATAAAGTACTTGTAGGCATGAA
The DNA here is from genome assembly GCA_024349245.1 of Neodontobutis hainanensis. Taxonomy (NCBI): domain Eukaryota; kingdom Metazoa; phylum Chordata; class Actinopteri; order Gobiiformes; family Odontobutidae; genus Neodontobutis; species Neodontobutis hainanensis. The sequence goes on along the minus strand of JALDNG010000042.1, from coordinate 1,465,094 downwards.
GAGGGTGGCATTTGTGCTTGCTCAAATAAAAGTAGATTAGATAATCATTTTGCTTTTAAAACTATTTATCACAGAAGGCACAACTATATATTTCTAAGCTTGATTATGTGTTTGGTCTGAACCAAACACTAAAAATTCTTATAAATGGAGTGCTATGGACGTTTTAAAGATGCAGTATGTAGTTATTGGTGGAAACTAGAGGAGACATCAAGTTGTAATTCCACACTTCCACACATAACTTAGCACACCTCCTTTTTAGATCATTTTCAAGCAGCTACAGTAGTGTTGATGAAAAAACTAATAATTAAACAAACAATGGAAATAGGTCAGAAAGTTTGACCCCAAAAATACAAAAAAAAGGTTTTAATTTGTAAATATCCATAAAATGTATACTCAATAAGAAAAACAAATGCATAGCAGTGCTAAATGTCTCAGGTATTGGCTTTGTTTTTTCCTTCTTGGTTTTGTGTGATGGAACAGTAGACAGACAGGAAACAGGGTGAGGAAGTGGAGCGCTGGGCTTTTGTGTGTTAAGACTGATCTATTTTCCCAAAATAGGTCAATGTGTGTGCACAATGCAAGCATGAGTTATCTTAATGTGATTATACACTACTGAAAACTAATTTTTGATCAATGTTCTATTTTGTTTTAACAGTATATTATTTATATTAGTACATTAACATGTGTATTGGTACATACTGTGTGATTGGGTTTAAGTCATAAGCCGGTGCTTGATGACCTTGCAGGATATAATATATGTGCAATACATTAAACACAAAGCACATAAACAATAAAGGCATGTATAGCCATAATGCAGCCCACTAGATAACACTGCACAGTTGTTGGTGTTGCATTAGTAGTAGTTGTCTACACATATTGGATTGTGACAATGAGGTTGAATGTGATCTTGATCACAGCTTCTCAGGCTGAGCACCTTGCAACAGCCCTTGTGTAAAGCCTTAATTAGCAACTTATAGCACTAGCATTGTTTTCTCTCTCGTTGTATTACAGCAGTGTAATTACACTCAATGGATCCTGAACACGACGAATGAACAATGGTATCAACACTAGTTCACTGTGTTAGAAGCTGAAATACAAACACGAGAAATGGTAAAACGTGTGGCATATTTAATATCAGTGAGGGAAGAGGCCATTAATAGAAGAATTCCCTCAAGGCCTTTTCTCTCACAGCATCTGTAATTGGGTTACTTAATGACTACCTGAATCTTATAAAGCCAACCATTTTGTCCAGCTAAACTTGAATCATTGGAATTACTAAGAGGCACTCATTTGTCGCATTGGGACGAAGAAAAAACAGTAACTTTAATGCAATAATAGCAAAATTAACAATTTAATTAAATATGAAAGTATTAGCAGCCACGCTTTGAAAAAATATGGTTTCTATTTAATGTCTGTGAATGTTCTCAGTCATCCAGGTCATCTTGAATAAAAGGTTAAAGCAAAGGTATCTAGACTAGGTTTTTCTCCTAATCCAGATGCCTTTGCTTTAACTTTTTTTTCCAGTGTTCCCCAGGATGTACAATTTATATATTATATACAATATGTACATGAACAAAAATTCCAATATTATTATTTGCTCAAGCTGAAGTTCTGTCTTGACAGAAAGTTTACACAGGCAAAAAGAGTTACAGTGTCAAGCGCTCCTTAATGCATTATGTTATTATTATTATTATTATTATTATTATTTTACCAAAAAATTGCCTCAAAAGTATTAGGCAAAAAGGTTGTTGTAACAGAGGGAATTTAATTTTGAAGACAAAGGTACTGAAGGTACTTTTAATTTGGTGCAGTATTGTAACAAAAATAGACCATGTGGTCAGCAATGTGATGCCCATTAGAAAGGTCACATTAAAAAAATCTAAACAAAAGACCTCATTCTACCCAGCTGTTCCCTCCAGAAGTGCCATTGACCTGAATTAACTATAACCTTTGGGTCTTTTAAATGATATGAAAATAACACAACTTTGACAAAAAAGGGTGTATGATATTGTTACACTCCCAGCTTTAACATTTTTTCTCAAACTATATAAGTTGATGTCTTCTTCACACATGTTTCAATCTAACCCTGATACATTAAAGACACTCTGAATTTTCAAGATTAGCATGAAATCAACTGTAAGTGTGTCATAACCATCAGATGTCCTTGTAGGCAAAACGTGAATTTAATGAAAAAGCAGACACAGCAAGAACCTGGCAATCTCCTACGATGAATGACAACTCAGCATCCCTCACTCCTTGTTCTCTGCATCTGCCATCAATCTGCTATCAAGCTCTTCATCCGGAGAATAACCCGAGTGAGTAAATGGAAAGCAAAGCACTCCACCTGTCGAAGTGTTTTGATCACATGACATTTCAGGGCTCAGCTTTCTTCTTTGTCTTATTTGCACTCCAGGTTGTGAAAGGTCTTAATCACAGCTGGTGCATATAAAGCTACATGCCTTCAATAGCACAGTTGCATCACAAACTGCGCGGCACATGACTAGGGCTGTGTGGAGTTTCCTATTTCATCATTTTATATTATACGGCCACAACCATTTTTGTTCAAAGAAAGACTTACTGTTATAAAATATAATTATTATAAGTATCTCTCTTGAGGTGCTGATGATGAAGGTTCAATTATCAATATTCATTAAAACATTGCACACTCAGTGTCTCCATATGTCAAGTACATTATTCAATAGATAACGATTCGGCCTTAGCCTTCTTCAGATCATGAATAAAATACTTGACACAGAGAGACACTGAGTGTGCGATGATTTGTTGAATATTGAGATATAATAAATGCAAGCATGAGTTTATCACAAATATGCCTTATGTGCCCCAAGTCCAATAAGTGTCTAGAATCATCTCTGACTGTGAAAATTAGTTTTAAAAAGAACAATGGAAATCTCCTTTATTCCTTAGTTAGGACACTCTAGAACAATGAGGGGATTGTAAAACCAACTTCTCACTGTCTGTATTTACTCCATTGTTGACATTATGAGCAGCTCTCAGCCAGAAACTCACAGAATAAAGGAATATAATCAGTATGAAAAAAAAAAACGTATTTATTTATGAGCAATAAAAGAGACGGTGTGGTGTGCCTGGTTATTCTATGTATTAGATCTTTAAAACAATTGTAACATCTTCAGCAATATGTTACCATGTTCTTTTTCGCTCTGTACAACCACTTAATTTCCATCTGTCACATGGCCTCCCGATTGAGAAGTCTTTAATAAACCAATCGTAGCAAACTATAATATGGGCTGCCGCAATAAGTATATCCCACATTATTGTTTCTCTCCAGGCAAGCTTCCTCCCACTGTTCAAAAACACATGTGTAGGAGCTTTGGTAAATCTGAATGAGTGTGAATGGTCTCCAAATGTAAGCCCTGCAATTGTCAGGTGCAATAGGCTCTAGCCCTCCCTTTGGAAAATCAGGTAGGAAATGAAGCAATAAAGGATGGTTTTGTGTTGTACAGGAAATGTATAAAATAGTTGTGAGGTAATTAAAAATAAAGTTACACTTCATTAAATATCACCTTATGTATTTGTATTATATTTTAATTTTATTATTTCTGATACTTATTGTTCAGTCAGTAACTTGTCTTCAAAGCCAAAATAAATCAAAAAAGTGCTGACGGTCTTGTCATATAAAATCATAATATACTGCCTTATTTCACACCCGAGGCGTCACTTTTCAATAAAATCGTAGCTTGCAAAGGAGTTTATTTCCAATAAAACACATACGTTTATGGTTTTGTTTTGGTTGTAAACAAGTGGTAGTGAGGCATCTCTAATTTGCATGGTAATATGTCATTTATTGTTTTAACTGTGATGTATGCGCACTGTCGTCGCAAAATAAACCTATCAAAAGTTGTTACTGTGCTCATTTTTCACCTTCAACAACCAGCCCCCAAGACAATTTTGCCCCCCAAAAATAAAAAAAAATACAGTCAAGTGGGAATATAGAAAACACCTCAGTGAAGTCATCTGTATTGTTGGAAGAAATCTTGTGCACCCATAATTCTCCTTGAGACATGCAAATACATCATCTCCTCCAAACCCCCCACCCATTGCCACAAACAGCCGCGAAAACAAGCACATAAAAAGGCAAACTGTGCCTTATATTTCACTATTCTGGTGGGAGAAGCTGTTTGGCCAGACATTTGCTCATGAATATTTAGGTGGCTGTGTTATGAATATGCATTAGTATGGCAGAGCAGCGCTATCAGCACACAGATTTATGAGCTAGCGAAATAGTAATAAAGGAGGGGATAACCTATACTGGTGCGATATGGAGGGAACAGAAAGGGAATGGAGGCAGGCTTATGTGCAAATGAACTCACAATGAGGTAAATGTGCCATCTGGGTGAAATTTTGGGAGGTCCTGGTTTGACAGTAAAAAGGAAACAAAAGTAAGAAGTGTGGGACTAGCCAGGGCGCACTACTGACTTTACCTGAGGCTTACTTGTGTGCGTTCTCTACTTGATGGTTTTGCCATTATAATATTTCAGTTTTTAATTTTGTAGCACCATTGGAACTATAATTTCAAGCTTTTCAAGCACCATTACAAAATTCTAACTACTTAGAGGTTGTAGTATACAACAATCAAGCAGGGCAATTGTTTGTTGTATAATGTGACTTTTCAAGTTTTCTTTTTAAAAACTTACAGGTAACACTTTGTATTACCTGCACCCACTTATTTAGAGCCAATAAGGTCCTGTGCTAAAAACTGGAGTGAGTCAACTTTGTGACAACTTTGCAGAAGCCAAAGGAGAAAGATTTAGGAATTTTGTGTCGGCCACTTGTAGGGCACTATTTCTTTGTTAAGACTTGTGCCTTATGTTGTTAAATTCTACCAGAATTTGAGGATTCAACCGCCTAACACAGAGTTGGGACAATTACATATTGTATTCAAAACTATGGCTTATATTTGGCAGGGGAACACAGTAGTTTTGTTTTCTCAATAGACATTAGTCTCTGGACAAATGTTGCTCTTTCCAAATGAATGCTGTAGCACCTTCACTGCCTGTAGAGGACATATCTTGACCAATATTAGCTTAAACAATATAAGAGTGGGGTTTTGATTGACAGTAACAAAGAAAAGAAGCAGAAAAAAGGGGGAAAAGTGCAAATAACGTAGAATAACAGTCAGTGGCACCGCTGTTGATATGGATTCAACATTTCATTTAAAAAGGAGCACAAACATTGAGCAAAACAAAACAAAACTGTCAGCAGGAAGCAATATAAAAATGGTCATTTCCAGGTGTGACTGCGTGGCTTGTTTCTGTTCTGCCCCCGGGTACACTGAGAAGGAGAGAGTCACAATCTTTTTTATCTGTGCTAGGCAGTACCTGTATGTGTTGCCTCTTAAAGTGTGTCAACAGTGATAACACACACCTACTGCCTGCCCCATGGTTGCAGAGATATCGCAATCTGCTGCCTCAGGTGCAGGAAAGCCGCAACAGAAGAAGCGAAGACGCATACCAAAAATGTGAATATTGTTTGAAAGATTCCCTGCAGAAAGGAGGTGGAGATTGGCATGAACACCATACACAGACCTTTAGGATACAATTTCATTTTAAAAGTTTTGTTGTGTACACTTATAATTTTCTGGGATGCCAAAGTGCTTTAGGTACTGACAAATATAAAGCAACACATTACAATTTATTTGGGTGGGTGACATATAACAAACAAATTCTAATTCTATAAAAGCCAACTGCTTCTTGGCAAAGCTCTTGAGTAGATAAGCTTTTATGTAAATATTAACTGTCTCGACTCTAAATATTAAAGCTCTACATTTGGATAAACTCCATATGGCCTTAATAAAAGGACTGCAGAATCCAGTATGTGACAGTGCCAACCATTACGGAGAAGAGAAAAAAAGAATCATCATTTCTCATGCCTATAAGTCACTGTAAAATGATTTCACTAAAGCTTACGCAACTGTGTTAGAGGCCGCTGACCCCATGAGAGGAAAAAAAAACTCAATCTTTTTACAGAATAGTAATCAAAAGTAAGTAAATAACTTTTAATTATGAAATAGAAGCTGATATACAGGGCAATAAACTGGTATATTTGGCTTATAGTGTACTACATGAAAACAGCACACATGTCTAAACATCTAAAAAGGAAGAATAAAGAGAAACCAGGAAGACTGATTATCATGTCACCTGATAAACTTGCTCTACACAATTTTGTGCATAATCTAAAAAGTTGTTTCATTGGGTTATAATCGAAACTCAAGACCACCTTAAGGTTTTGGTGTACCCCTCTATGGCACAAAACACTTCAACCCTGTGAACTGTTTGCCTTTTGCACGGGGCATCTCACAAAAAAGCCAGTGGGATGAAACAGTTGCTTCTTTTATAAGTGTATTGTGCAGTCACAAAGGTAGTGCCTTGCATTTGACTCTTGTATTGGAAAAATCTCGCTGCCATTCAAATGAGGTGCAAGAGGATAAACAGAAGAATGAGGGAGGGAAAATGCATTGTGTATCAGCAAGTGGAGACACAATGTAACTGCTTCAGTAGTTTAAGTGCACAGTGTCCCCTCAAGCTCCTCTTGAGGACATGGGATTGTCCAGAGGGTTATTTTCTTTATTTAACAGACCATTACCATCACAAACCGATTTCCCATCAAGCGCTGTGCTTTCACTGTGTGCTGTAGCAGAGAGAAAGCAGTGCATATAGCCACAGCGTTTTGCATAACAAAAGAGAAGCCAATATGACAGTCACAATAGAAACAGAGCTGGATGGAAGCAAGGGAAGTATATTAAGCAAGCACATTATTTATGATCATATAGGCGGCAGTGTTTGATTGTGGGAGAGTATGTAAAATGCCTGTGAGAACACGGACATGCGGTATCCATGCATTAAAGCCAGAGAGCAGCGCTGGAGCACACAGTCAATGTGCTTTAATGGAGACTGTGCTCACTGTGGCGCGGGATAAAAGATAAATTATTCATTGGCTTCAACACTAGACCATCATCAGGCCACCACTGTTAACTACCACACAACAGTCAGTTGTCATGTGACACAGCAGGAAGAGGATTTAACCTTCAGAGTAGTAAAGTTAGTAGAAGTGGGAACGTTGTTGAAATGCTTAGTAACCTGTACTCTTTTCTTTACTTCACCTCTTTGGAGCCAGTGACTAATTAACATCAGTTCCTCTGGGGTGGCACTATTGAGTTAAACAAGAAACACAGTGTGAGAGGCTAGAGGCTATGATGCTACACAGATACTGAGAAGCTTTATTTTTAAATCATTTTTCTTTCTAACAAGTGTCCATCTGTCTTTGTGTAGGTTAACATGTCTTGGCATTTTCTATTATGTTTTGTAATATTTGTCTCAACCTATACAAGGAAAAGATTCTGACATAAACTGGAAAGATAATCACAGAAACTACAATTATTTATCTTTACATTGTCAAGGGCTGTGGTTTGAACCTACTGTGAACCAGTTCTGCAACAAGCCTGCTTCAGTACTGGAGACAGAAGGACAAATAGTGCTGAGAGACTTTGTTGTTTACTTTGACTGAATTTCTCACCCACTCCCCATGTTCTTGTCATTCAAACCTCCTATCTCGGAAGGCAGCTCCTCCTTCTCGCACTCTCTTTTTTTAATTCATCCCTTCGCTCTTGCTTTATATGCTCAGCTGTCTTTGCATTCATCCCGTTTCTTTACGACCCCTTATATGGCTGTCCCTCTGTGAACTCCCACTGTTGCTCTTTCCTGCTCTCACAACCCCTATTTTTGTCTCTATCTGTGGTGGAAGAGGTGCCAGGCCAGTGTAATTGGTATTCAGGCACTGTCAGCGCCAATGCAGAGCCCTGTTAGCAGAAGAAGAGAGAAAGCATCCTTATCTGGATTTCCGTGGTAATCGAAGTGTGGGCTGATGGGTGGGGGTCTTCAGCCACGTTTGCTCTTATTACTTTTCATCTTCTTTCATTTTTACTCTTGTATTACCTCTTGTTTCGCTTCTTCTTGCTGTCTCTGCTAATTCTTGACTGGCTGAGATGAAGGCTTCCTATAGTAAAACAAACATGTAGCACACAGGAATCTTTATACGGTGCCTTGTTTCCATTAGCGTGGTTTGGTATAGAAAGGAAAAGGCGTACAGAAGCAGCACTTTTATAACTACCGGCTTTGGTTACCAACAGTGTGGTTTGTATTCTAAAAGGTGGTGCTAAACATGTGGATGTGTCCTTTAGGCATCGAAGCTTGTGTTGTTCTTGTGCTAAACAGCCATTTTTCTAAGAAAGAAGTTTGTTTTGTTTTTTTTACTCAAAGCTAGAAACAGCTGTTTCCAGTTTTAGACAAGGTTGGCCTTTTTACTACTTACAGCAAGGCTTTCCAAATTAAGGATGTCTTGTTCTTTTGATCAATTTTATTCGAACAAGAAGAATGCTAAAAAGTGCTATTTTATTTCAAAGACAAGACTAGGTTAACTAGCAGCAGCTGTTTCTGGTTTTGCGTACAGTTCTTGTATTTAAGACTTCACATTAAACATAGCAACTTGATTGAAAATGTAAAAAATACTGGTGCAGCTCTCTGAATTTAAAGATTAGACAGTAATAAACATGAACATTACTGTTTATTGCAGCAGCATACGGCTAAAAGCTTCAGCCAAACAATATTATAACATCTAGAATGTATGCCTTGTGTAAGAACTATTCAAAGTTCATCACAGGACACATTATGTTTTACTCTGTGACCAAACCACATTACAGAAACACATAGAAACAAATACAAATACAGAAACCCCTGCCCGGCCGCACACACACATGCTTGTTTACACATTATCTAACCTTCTACAACCCCCTGTGGAGAGACACATCCCCATATCTGCACGTACACCACACTCCTCACACGAGACACACATACATCCTCTCAACTCTTCACTGGGTCCTCTACTCTGTCTTTTCTCTCTTCTAAAGGGCACAACTGGAGAAGACACATACACTTGGGCCATAGTGTTAGTGGACTATTTTTAAGGACGATGAGTAAAGTACATGCAGCTTTTGACTCAAACTGCTGCACCAGCACACTGGAAAATGTGCCTCCATTTTGAATGAGACTTAATTAAGGAGACTATTTATGTAAATGCATTTCAGCAAAGAATTGAAACAGCTCATTTTTGTCAGTCGTCAAAAAGCGGAACCCATAAAAAAAGAAAACAATGAGTCTCAAAGAAATTAGGTTAATATTGTCTCGTATTTCAGACACAGCCATTCATTATTTCTAGATAAAAATGACATCATATTTTTAGTTTTAATATACTAAATGCCTGGCTGTTTTCCCAAGCTTTATTTATTTATTCTTTGCCTTAACCCCAAAGGATAATGCAAAGTAAAGACATATAAAATTAGACTAAGTTGGAAAAAACTGTGAAAGAAAATGTGAATAATCATTCTAAAAGAAATAAATCAAGCACTCGTTAAATATGTGACTTAATCATATGGACCACAGCATTTTCAAAGCAGATCAGATCAAATCCAATTTCCATACTTCTTAGTGGGACTTTTCAAATAATGAGGCAGGGTCTGATGATGCAGCAGGCTACAAGTAGAAGCCATCATTAACACAGTTCACCTTTGACCCCAGTCGAACGAGTGCGTTGGCATATAGAAAAAGCTAAAGCCATTAGTTAAGCAGGAAAAATGAAATTAAAACTCAAGGAGCGCTGTGTTTGCGTGGGATTTATTTGGCTCTCAATATCTATAATATGCAGTTCTGAAGCACTTTACTGCCCCAACAGTTAATATAATGAATTACTTGTGACTAGAAAAAATAACATACCAAGTTATACAAGTATCTTGTTCTGATTCCTTTGAGACCTCACAGAGAGGAGAGAATGACTCAATATGATAACACATTAGAAAAATTATTAAAAATAAGTAGTGTCAGTATCAAGCAATCAAATGATGATTTGTCATTAACAATACTGTTGATAAAACAATTAAACAAAAATTAAAAAAAAATGCCTTACTTTACTCAAAATCAGTGCACACACATTTTTATGGACACATATTTTTCTCATTAATCCTCTCTAAAGGGAAGCGTTTATTTTTTGAAACTTCAGACGCAGTA